>NMUG010003468.1:0-14776 GCA_002855965.1 Monotropa hypopitys
GAGTGGCGATTCTGAAAAACAGATTAATAATAGGATATATATTGCCTTGGCAATTATAAAACCGTTATTAAGTCTGAATATTTTAAAATCAAGTAACTCCAACTATCATCAATTTTCATTTTCAAACGTCGCATTAAACCCCGAAAATTCAAAGTACACCATCCAGAAATGCGACCCCCGAGAACATCGGGCAGAAGCGAAGAAGGGAGGCGGAAGAATTTTCCCGGCGCGACACGCTCAGCCGACCGCAGCAGGAAAAACAGCCATCCGGAACAAGCACAGAGGATCCAGAGAGCAAACCGGATCTCAGTCACCACAATAACTACTTCACATTTTCTCAAACTAACACAACCACTATGTCACACTTCCACATAAACAACAAGGTGTGCTGACTCCCTACTATTCCTTCAAAATATATATCAACAAGGACTTGTAGTGAACTGACCCATCTATCGTCAATGATCTATAACTAGATTTTCAAGTAAGAGGAATAACAAAAAATCCAAGAGTTCGTTAGTTACAGGAAATGTATATAGAATAACAGGGAATAAATTCTAACAAGTATGGAATTAATGTAAAGCACTAAATTCCATCTTTCCACTTCTCAGTTACTTTTATTAATTATCTTCTTCATTATTAAGGTCATCACTCGTCATTCTACTCAACGATATTGTTCTGCCACACTGGACATATTGGAGTCCAGCCATTTATGGCTCCATCTAAGAAATGTGTCCGCTTGCAATGAAATATAACATTCAATAAACACAATCTCGATGACCAGCAATCTCAACGACAAGAATCTTTTATTATCATTTCACTATCTCAATGACTAGCTTTATTTATTCCTTAGACTCAACGTCTACAATGATTTCATTTGTTTTCGATATCTAGTTGATTCATAAGTGAAAATCCTATTCATGCTTGTCTAAATCTCAAACAAGTGTTGCAAAATTAAACGATATAACATAACATGTAATTAATGAACTCACCAATACCGTTTATCATGTTATCCTTGCTTTTCAGAAGCATCGGTTGTTGTGGCTTCCTTTCCTAAAAATATTCTAAAATAATTAGAAACGAACTATAGTTCTTTAAGTTTCAAACTTATTTTTTTATTTTAAAGTTCTCTTAATATCTTTAAGGTTTGTTCTAATGTGTACTTAAACTTTTATTTTGATCCTAAAATGATACTTATTCCCCTTAGGTACCTTTAGGAATACCATTTAAAAATTTAGGTTTTTCCTCCCCTCTAATCGACAGGGGACCGGACTAGTATACCGACCAGTATGTCAGTTGTTTTGGTCTCAGGAAAATTTAACCAGCCAGATGATTACAAGGAATCGGTATGGAATCGGTATGCTGGCCAGTATACTGCCTGGTATAACGGTCTGCTACTAGTTCAATGTGTTCTTGGTGTTCTATGTGTTCTGCCCAGAAACCTTACGGAAAATCATGAAAAAAATGTTCTAAACTTTAGATTTTACTGGAAATACTCATATATCTTCAATCCCTAACCTCTTGACTTCAATATAAACATCAAAATCTCTTCAAAAATATGGTTTGATTTTTACTTAATATCATAAACTTAAAAAAGTTTATAAAAATTAGTTTTGAAGATTAATCTCATAAAAACCCAAGACAAACTATAAATTTTTAGAGTTAGTAAAGGACGAATACTTACCAATTAGTATGCAAAGTAATTCCTTCAACTCTCTCCCTTAATCAACCAAGAACCCTCTTCCTTTCTCTCTATTCTTTCTCTATTTATCTCTTCCGTAAGGGATTTGCCAAAAGGTGACAAATTTTACCTCTACAAGAACAAGCCTATCTCCTTAGGAAAATAATCCTATGCTACCACTTCCACCTCAATAACATGTCACTCTTAGGAAATTATCCTATGTATCCTTTCCTACCCTAATAAGTGATAACTCCTAATTATCATACACACATATTCCTATTGTATTATCATACAACCTCACACACTATTCTAATCAAATTCTCAATTCTCTTATTTTTAATATGCCAACCTTATTATTTCATTTTTTTAATTTGTTTTAATAAGCATTTAAATTTCCTCTAATTTAGTTTTTAATATAAAAATACATAATCCAATTTTTAAATGAGTATTACAATTCACTCCCACTTAAGAAATTTTATCCTCAAAATTTAAAATACTTGATAATAAGAAGTGCAGATACTTTGCCTTTATTGTATCCTCGCCTTCTCATGTTGCTTCCTCTATGCTGTGGTGTCTCCATAATACTTTAACCCAAGGTATCAATTTAGTTTGCAGAATCCACTCCTTTCCATCCAAAATATGAATCAGCTATTCCTCATACGACAAATCCTCCCAAATTTCAATCACATCCGCATTAAACAAGTGAGATTCGTCTCTAACATACTTCTGAAGCATTGATACATGAAAAACATTGTGTAATTTCACCAACTCCCTTGGCAATGCTAGTCTATATGTTGTTATTCCCACCTTTCCAATGATTTCATACGGACATACATATCTCGGGGCTAACTTCCCCTTGCTTTTGAAATGCATTACCACATTCCAAGAAGAAACTCGAATGAAAACATAATCCCAAATTTCAAACTCTAACTCCCGATGTCGATTATCAATGTAACTTTTCTGTCGGCTTTGGGCAATCTACAGCCATTCCCGAATCAATTTCACTCATTTGGAAGCTTGCTAAATTAACTTTGGACCCAATAATTGACGTTCTCCCATATCACTCCAATAAATAGGTGTACGACACTGTCTCCCATAAATTACTTCATAGGGTTCCATACTGATACTGCTTTGAAAACTATTGTTGTAAGTGAACTCAAGAAATGGTGAGTGATCATCTCAACTCCCACCAAAATCTAACACACAAGATTGTAACATATTCTCCAAAATTTGTATGATGTGTTCAAATTGGTCATCCTTTATAGGTGAAATGCAATGCTAAATCTCAAAGATGTACCAAGTGCAAGTTGTAAACTTGACCAAAACCTTGAAGTAAACTTAGGATCTCGGTCGCTTACAATTGACACAAGAACTCCATGTAATCGAATAATTTCATCCACACAAAGTTTAGCATAACGGTCGGTAGTGTAATTGGAGTTGACATACAGAAAATGAGTAGATTTTGTAGATCTATCATCTATCATCCAAATAGAATCATAACCTTTTCTAGATCGAGGCAAACCAACCACAAAATCCATAGTTATGTGCTCCCACTTACACTCCGAAATAGGTAGATTCTATAACAATCTCGTTCGGCATTAATGTTCTATCTTAACCTTTTGACATGTTAGGCACTTAGACACAAACTCTGCTATTTCATGTTTCATTCTTTTCTACCAAAAATATTCCTTCACGTCACGATACAACTTGGTTCCACCTGGGTGCATTGCATAAGCGAAACTGTGGGATTTTTCCAAGATATCATGTTTGAGTTTATCATTACTAGGCACACACATTCTCTTACCAAACATTATCATACCATTCAAAATATGAAATCTCTTCCTTAAGGACTTTTTGTTTAATCTCTCCCAAAAATACATCTTGTGTTTGATTTTCCCGAATTCATTCAATGAACAAAGGTCATACTGTCAATCAATACAAAAATACATCACTCATACCAAAAGTACAATCAATCCTCATTTTCCTCATTTTACACAAATTTTCAATTCTAGCACAACAGATACAAGCTAGACTCCCTGCTGACTTACGACTCAACATGTCAACCACTACATTAGCTTTAGTTGGATGATAGTGTATCAAACAATCATAATCTTTAATTAATTCCATACACCTTATATGTCTTAAGTTAAGTTCTTTTTGGGTGAACAAATACATAAGACTTTGATGATCTATTTATATCTCACAGGTGACTTCATACAGGTAATGCCGCCACAATCTAAGTGCAAATACAACCTCCGCTAACTCCAAGTCATGAGTGAGATAATTCAACTCATCAAGTCTTAGTTGTCTTAAGGCATAAACTATCACCTTATCCCGTTGCATTAAAACACACTCTAGGCCTTGCAATGATGCATCGCTATAAATAATCATATCGTTAGTTCCCTCCAGAACCTTTAACACAGGTGCAATAACTAACCTCTCCTATAATGTTTGAAAACTCATTTCACATTCATCCGACCACTGAAATTTTACATCCGTACGGAGAAACTTAGTCATTGGATGAGCTATGGAAGAAAAACCCCAAATAAATATCCAATAATACACTGCTAAACCCAGAAAACTTCAAATTTTAGTCATATTGGTAGGCCTATCCCAATTTATAATGGCTTTAACCTTTATAGGATCTATTCAAAGACCCTCATTACAAATCATATGCCCTAAGAACACCACACTTGATAACCAAAATTCGCATTTGTTGAGTTTTCCATATAATTGTTTCTGTCGCAAGTTTTGCAACACTAACCTCAAATGTTGTTCGTGTTCTTCCTGAGTTCGGGAACATACCAAAATATCATCAATGAAGACTACCACAAAGAATCTGTGTACGACTAAAAACCTCAATTCATTAAATCCATAAATATAGTTGGAACATTAGTTAACCCAAACAGCATAACTAAAAAGTCAAAATGACCATACCGGATTCTAAAAGTTGTCTTAAGAACATCATTATCCGGCCTTTCATTTTGATTGTAATCCAGCCTTTCATTCAGGTGGAGTTTCGGTTGTTGGTATGAGTAGTTCTGGCGTGTCACCAGTAACATATGTTCAACAAGTTAGTCCTTCTGATCTTAGCGACGTTGTGGTTGTTGCAGGTTCAGACTCAACCTTGAAGTCTCCTGTGATAGTGAGTGTAAGTAGCAAGGATGCTAATGCAGTGGTATCTGAAAAGGTGGGGGGATCGGGGTGTCTAAATTCAATATCGGAGCGCAGATGTGTGATAAAAGAGTTCAGGTTGCTGCTATGGAGTGTGCTGCAGCAGTGGAGACCGGCTATGGCTCAGGTGGATGTGAAGGGGAAAAATTAACATTTGATCAAGATGCGTTCCGGAAGTTAGTTGTGGGGATTATCTCTGACACGATCGAAGCACGTAAAGCGGTGGGTATAACGTTTACAAAGACTAACGAAAATGCGATTAAAAAGTAATTACGTATAAGCAGGTGCAGTCGGGATGCAGTCTGGTTAGGAATGGCGTGGTTTGAAGGCAGAGTTCTCATGCGGGCTGGTGGTAGTTGATTGGTGATGTAGGTGGTTTATTATTGCAGTTTGTTTCTTTTGGTGCTTTTAGTGTCGTGTTAGTTTTGTATGCTGCCTGTTTTGCGATTGATGGAGACCTCTGCATGTCCCTATCTCGTGGATGGTGGATGGCTTTGGTTCTCTCTGTTTTGTTTAGGGCTGTAGGTTGTGGTTGTGTGGGGGAGTTTTGTCGGGTGGACATTGAGCTGTGGGTGTAATCTCATTCCTTTATATTTATAATAATATATATATTTTGCCTTTCAAAAAAAACATCATTATCCCTCATATTAAGTTGATGGTACCCCGACCTCAAATTAATTTTCGAAAACACTATGGTTCCTTGTAATTGATCAAATAAATCGTCTTTTCTAGGCAAAGGGTACTTGTTCTTCACTATCACCTTATTAAGTTGACGATAATAAATACACATTCATATACTATTGTCTTTCTTTTTAATAAATAGGACAAGTGCACCATATGGAGAAATACTAGGTTGAATAAAACCATTATCAAGATAATCTTTCAATTAAACTTTCAATTCAAATAATTCGGCAGGTTCCATCTTGTATGGTGTTATTGAGATAGGATTTGTGTCGGGTACTAATTCAATTGTAAACTCAACCTCACGATCAAGAACTCTCCCAGATAATTCTACAGGAAAAACATCCTCAAATTCTCTCACCACTGGAATGTCCCCAATATTAGTTCCCAAATTCTGAGTGTCCAAAATTTAAGCTAGGTACCCCTGACAACCCTTACTCAATAAATTTTTAGCTTCGATGCTAGAAATAAAACATGTTCTTTCTTTAATTTTCTCACCACAAATTTTAAGATTCTCTTCCCCTGATATCTTAAAAACGACTTCTTTGTGAAAACAATCTAAAGTTGCATAATGCGTCTCTAGAAAATCCATACCTAAAATAATGTTAAAATCAGTCATAACCAAAAGAACCAAATCCATTAATGATGCCACCCCATGAGCCACAAACTCACATTCAAAATAGTAGACAACAACAAATACAACATCACCCATGGGTGTAGATGTTGTTAGCATACATTGTAGAGGCACAGATAATCTACCCAATTGTATACAATATGCAGTCGAAACAAAAGACTCTATTGAACCAGGATCAAGTAGTACATGCGCAACATGCCAAGTTATAGAAAACATACTAGCTGCCACATCGGGAGATGCATGAGCTCCTTGATATATAAGTGTGAATATTCTTCCTGGAGCTGTTGGAGCTTTATTACCCTTTTGTCCACCCCCGAACACACTGCCCACTGAAGAAGTCACATGATCTATTGGTTTAGTACAATAGGGTGCTATGTGTCCAAACTCCCCATAATTGAAATACTTATGACCCCTAGGAACATCACCCTTATCTGGACAATCCGGAATTATCTGTTCTACTTTACCTTTATAACCACTTCCCTGTGACTTAGTCCCACCTTGACCTTTTCTGACCTCGAATCCCATGACTTAGAACTACCACCTCCAGATTTTTTGAACATACTCGATCTACTTATTTTCACACACACTCTATGTTTATACATCTCATGAACATTATTCCCGATCCTCCTAGACAAATCAACTAAATTCGCATAATCCTTTTTGAAGATAGTTATCAATCTAGTAGCAATAGTCGGTGTCAACCTACTCCTAAACTGGTGACATTTCTTTGCATTCATATCCACTAAATTAGTTGTATTGCCACGACTTGAATTTCCAAAGTCATTTAAATTCAATTCTTTGGTTTTGAAATATATCTCGTGGAGTTTTGAATTGATTTTGACCTCTCGGTCTTGGATCTCTTTCCTTGACATGTGATTTGGGCATTGACGAGGTATCTTGGTAAGCCCGTGAATCGTTCGTTCGTTCGTCGTATTCGTTTGTGGCCTTGAGAGAGATCACGGTGTGACCTTAGGATGGCTATTCGATGTCTAGAACATTTTAGAAATGTCTGGAATTGCACCGGGAAGGTTTGGGAGTGGTTCGAGGTCATTTCGGGGAATTCTCAGGTGGCTCGTCTGGACCAAGGCTGGTCTCGTCCGGACGAGGGAATAGCAAGTTTGGAGAAATGCTCCAGGAGGTCTCGTCTGGACCAAGGCGGTGTCTGTCCGGATGACGGAGGGTTCTCGTCCGGACGATGTGGTGTCTCGCGTTTGCGAGTTGCGATTTAAGTTTAGGGTTTTCATTTAATTCGGGTCCAAAAACATTTCCTCACATCCCTCTTGTCCGAAAACTCCTCCTCCTCTCTCTAAAACACATTTCTCTCCTCCCTCTCTCTTGATTTTATGAGGATTCCTTGAGATTTGAAGATTTCCTCCTTCACAAATGTCGACGGGGGCTTGACGATCTATGCAATGACAGGCTCGGTTCGTGGCAGTGTTGAGGATCTCTCCGGCAGACTTGGAGCTCCGGCGACTCTCCGGTGGGTAAATCTCTCTCTATTATTAAGTGTGTGTGTGTGTGTGTGTGTACTATAGATTCCATTTCCATAGTCGTTGGGTATAAATCGCATGTATTGATCTAGGATAAGTCTAGGTTTATTATCCTTGGTTTTGTTGAGGTTGAGAGGAGTAGAGATGCTTTGTGAGACTAAAAACTACCTTGGTTAGGTATGCGCACTACGCGTTCGACGAAATTCCCCTTAGAGTTATAAGTTGCATTTGAGTACTTAGTGGCCTTGGGTAGAAGAAGGATAAGTAGGGGTGTGCGACGGAATGAAATTGGGTCACGAGTACCATTGTGGGTCCCTTGGAAATGGTTGAATGCCACGTGTTCGATAAAAATTCTAAGTGGACCGATGAAGCGACATTGGGTCTAGTTGGACCTCTCGGGTGTGTGGTGACTTCTCCTAGTTGGTATGGACTACCCTTGGTGTCGTCGCGGTTATAGGTATCCTTATGCTTGTTGGTTTCCCTTGAGCTCATCAAGGGTACGTGTTGAAATGAATCGTTAACATGATGGAGGATAGAATCGGTGGGTTCTTCCCCTTAATCTAATCAAGATTGAGTTTGGATTGGAAAGACTTGACAACACATTCAATGTAATCAATGAATGCCAAATATGGAAATGTGCTCTACGAGGGCTACTCGTACCAAATCCCAAATCCTTTACTCTTGACACACTAATGTAATGGAACCAACCGGTAAAGAACCAATCAATGAAATGTGGCTAGCATTGGCCAGGAAATGAAATGGAATCACTTAACAATGTGGAATCATAGGGTGACGGTTGCCCTCCCAATGATTTGGGAAAATCGGAATATTTTTACGGGAATGGACTTATGACGGGATTCCCTGGATGGTCGCTCCATCCACGACATTGTGCACAATGGGGGTGACTTGGCCCTCCCAACGAGTTAAGGAACGACGGACGGAAAGGATAGTGTATCGACAAGTCACTATGTCGGACCCAATCCAATATGGAAACGATTCTCAAATACGATAAAAGAAAATGAAAGGATAAATCAAGAATGGACTTATGATGGGATTCTTGGATTTATCCCTATTGCAACGTTATAGAATGATTGTCCACATGATAAAGTTAGGATAACCCGGAATGGACTTGTCTAACGATTATGTGGTTTATCCATGTTACGAAAAAGTATGAACTTACAAATGTGAACTAGTAATGTACGAAAATGTTAGGATAACCTGGAATGGACTTGGCTAGGAATTCCGTGGTTCATCTCGTTATGAGAAAATAAAAGAAATTCTTAACTTGAACGAATTTTGAAATGAGAATGGTAGAATAAATCGGAAATGGACTTGTGATCGGATTTCCATATTTGTTCATGTGAAAACGAAAATAAAGAAAGAGAAAGAAAGAAAAAAACATTTCCAATATCTCAAAGTTATTTGTGAATCAAATCCTTAGCGGCGTGGACTACTAGTGAGGTTCTTGAGATGAGGTTGTAAGCGATGTCGTGGTAACATTTTAGTTTGGGTCCTTTGGTAGATCCTTGGGGTTGTCTTACACTAGTAGTGAGGTGGGTTGAGTAGCGTAGCTTTGTGTTGGTTGGACTTAGGAGGCTTCTTTCTCGCATTCACCTAATCTTGAGGATTCGATTACACATTCTTTGCTGGTAACACTCCTAAGTCCACTATATATTGGGGCATGTTTGTATCACGTGTGGTTTGGATTCTTTGGCTGCTTTGGGTTATTTACCTTTCTTGCACGTTGTTTGTGGACACGTAGGCACGTACTGCATATGCATGCTTGGTAGTAGTTAGAGGTTTTCTCACTGAGTTGTGGTTTGCTCAGACCCTCCTTTTATCTTTTTCTAGTGTTTGTTTGCAGGACTTGGTGAGTTCGTAGACTTGGAGTTCGAGTCAGCTGTTGGATTTTTTCAGGCTTTGCTATTCCAGTTTCAGTTACTTTTCTTGTACTTATAGTTCTTTCTGTTCACTGTAACAGTTGTAGTAGGCCAGTACTTGTACTTCACTTATGCTCTTGTACCTTGTTTGTATTTCTACTTTGTACTGCTCGGTGATGTAATGATAAATTCAACTGATTGTATCTAAATGGCAAGTAGTTGTATCCCCTTGTTTATTATTTAAACTATATTTGAAAAAAAATGGTTTGAAAATCCGGGGCGTGACATGTATATCTAGACAACGATGCAATCCTAGCCTCATAATCCACCATTGACATACTTCCTTGTTTTAAGTTTATAAATGCAACTTTCTACTTAAATCGATAACTTTCGGGCAATACTCATCATTAAACTCCTAAACAAACACAACCTAAGTTACAACCCTAGGAGCTAGGGAAACCACACCTGGCAATGGTGTCATCCACTGATGACTCATTGCCTCTCACCAACTCAAAGCTTTAGTTTTAAGACTAAAGGAAGCTAGCAATACCTTCTTCTCATTGTTTACTCCTATAACATTAAATACCCTCTCAATCCCTTTTAACCATTACCCTGCCTCACTCGGCACTAGTGTACCCCCAAAATCACTAGTATAAATCTTCCTAAAATGCTCAGTTAACCCCTTACATGCCCCTACTGCAGCAACTTGACCCGCTTGCCACTGAGTAAAGGCAACCTGATTCTCAACTATCTGTGCCCTAGATGCTCTCATTCTATCCATATCATCCACCGTTGATGGATTTCTTGGCACATGTGGTTGATTGACTTCCCAAATTCTCGGTCCACCAGATACGGCATCTTCTCGAGGATCCATAGTCAATCCTATTTCAAACAACACAAGATATAATAATCCAAAAACAATTATTAAAGGTGTTAGCGATGACCAAGATACCATTTCTTGACTCACTACACATCCTATGGTCCACTACTAAGTCAATTTAGCCAATTAACTTTCCAAAACTTCTAACTAGAAGAATTGGTGATCAAGTATTCTTCACGTTAGTCCTGATGGTAGTCAACAAGTATGCAGAACATTCTCAGACAACTCTTTACTCTCAAACACTCACTCCAAGAACCTTATCAAACCTAGGCTCTGATACCAAACTGTCACACCTCGCACCACTAAGACATCATATTGGGCCTTAAATGATACGTAACGCAATAATAAATACTCTCAAAACTCATTATCTAAACATTGATAACTCTTCATAAGGAACAACATAAGATTTGCCTCCCATAAAATTACAAAACAAGTATCAACAATTTCCAACTCAAACACAACCTTCCTTACAACACTATTAATTACAAGTTAATATTACAACTACTTCACATTGTCTCAAACTAACACAACCACTATGTCACACTCCCACATAAACAATAAAGTGTATTGACTCACTATTATTCCTTCAAAATGTTTATCAACCAGGACTTGTAGTGAACCGACCTGTTTATCGTCAATGATCTATGACTGGATTTTCATGTAAGAAGAATAACAAGAAATCCAAGAGCTCGTTAGTTACAGGAAATGTATATAGAATAATAGGAAATAAATTCTAACAAGTATGAAATGAATGTAAAGTACTAAATTCCATATTTCCATTTCTCAATTACTTTTATTAATTATCTTCTTCATTATTAAGGGCATCACTCGTCATTCGATGATTACTCAACGATATTGTTTTGCCATACTAGGCATACTGGAGTCCAACCATTTATGGCTCCATCTAGCAAATGCATCTGCTTGCAATGAACGATAACGTTCAATAAACATAGTCTCGATGACCAGGTCTCGATGACCAGCAATCTCAATGACCTGAATCTTTTATTATAATTTCAGTCTCAAGGACCAGCTTTCTTTATTCCTTAGACTCAACATCTACAATGATTTCATTTGTTTTCGATACCAAAGAGATTCATAAGTGAAAACCCTATTCATGCTTGTCTAAATCTCAAACAAGGAATAAATTGAATAACAACAAGTGTTGCAAAATTAAATAATATAACAAAACATGTAATTAATGAACTCATCAATCCCGTTTATCATGTTATCCTTGCTTTTCAGAAGCATCAGTTGTGGTGGCTTCCTTTCCTAAAATTTTTCTAAAATAATTAGAAACGAACTATAGTTTCAAACTTATTTTCTTACTTTAAAGTTCTCTTAATATATTTAAGGTTTGTTCTATATTCCCCTTAGGTATCTTCAGGAATGCCCTTAAAATTTTAGGTTTTTTCTCCCCTCTAATCGATAGGGGGCCGCAGTGGTATATCGACCAGTATGTCGGTTGTTTTGGTCTCGGGAAATTTTCCTCAGCCAAATGATTACAAGGAATTGGTATGGAACCGGTATGCCGGCCAGTATATTGCCCGGTATATCGGTCGGCTACCAGTTCAATGTGTTCTTGGTGTTCTATGTGTTTTGCCCGGAAACCTTACAAAAAATCATGAAAAAAAATGTTCTAAACTTTAGATTTTGCTGGAAATACTTGTATATCTTCAATCCCCAACCTATTGACTTCAATATAAACATCAAAATCTCTTCAAAAACATGGTTTAATTTTTACTTAAGATCATAAACTTAAAAAAGTTTATAAAAATTAGTTTTAAAGATTAATCTCATAAAAACCGAAGACAAACTAGAAATTTTTAGAGTTAGTATAGGACGAATACTTACCAATTAGTATGCAAAGTGATTCCTTCAACTCTCTCCCTTGAATCAACCAAGAACCCTTTTCCTTTCTCTCTGATCTTTCTCTATTTATCTCTTCCGTAAGGGATTTGCCAAAAAGTGACAAATTTTACCTCGAAAAGAACAAGTCTATCTCCTTAGGAAAATAATCCTATGCTACCACTTCCACCTCAATAACATATCACGCTTAGAAAATTATCCCATGTATCCTTTCCTACCCTAATAAGTGATAACAACTCCTAATTATCGCACACACATATTCCTATTGTATTATCATACAACCTCACACACTATTCTAATCAAAATTCTCAATTTTCTTATTTTTAATATGTCAACCTTATTATTTCATTTTTTTAATTTATTTTAGTAAGCATTTAAATTTCCACTAATTTAGTTTTTAATATAAAAATACATAATCCAATTTTAAACAGGTATTACAGCCGCACTCAGCAGACCTAGTGATGGGGACAGGCTAGGGCAGGTCGGGTGACTCGACAATAATTGTCTAAGGCCTAGCCTAGTCAAAATAAATGCACTTGAACCTACCCCTCCACTATAAATTAGATTTCTTCAGTATTCATTTCTCACACCAAACTCCTCCAAACACTTTGAGAGGGAATTCTAGTGAGAAAAATTCCCCTTCCGGAGCTTAAGTGTTCGACAACTTCTTTGGCCACACTCTTCAGGTGGGCAACACCCTTCCATCCGTAAGATTAACTAGTGAGAGCCTTCTCAACTCGGCCTCTGGATCCTTTGTTCAAAAGCCTAGCCTCTGGACACAAGTTAATTCTCCAACACCCTATTTTGTTTTTTATTCGTCTAATGGCCTTTGGCCCAGCCAATGTTCGGCCACTCTGACCTTAGTTCCCATTTCAGCTCGGTGGATCAATATAAGGGTCATGTCGCACTCAAAAGTGCATGGCCACCTTGGTTATCTATCATTCTCTCCCCGACGGACCCTCCTAAGGTCTTGCCACACTCCCTAGTACTGGACGGAACCTCCTTGACTATGAAAGACCATTTCTATTCATCCAGAACACTAATAACCTTAAAATAAACTCTACCAGTTCGGCACACACACCTTAGTGTTCGACAGAGCTTCCCATTCGGGCTCATCACCCTTTCTGCACTAACAGAACTATTTTAGCACTCGACAGAAGCCTTAGCATTTGGCAATGCCCTTGAAGAGATGTTCAGACTCCTTAAGTGTACTCGATAGGACTCTTCCCTGCTCGACAATCACCCAGACCCTTGAACTTGTGCTTAGAATAAGATTCCCTCGATATTGTCGATCACCCTTACAGCTGTGGCAACTTGTGCTCGACTAGACCACTTGATAGAGCTATGTTTTTTCGTCTATTGGAGGCTTGACTTCTGCCAGCTCGGTAATACCCTTGACTATTCGAACATTTGTCCCAGCCCATTGAGAATACCATTTTGACCTCATGTGAGGAATCCCTTGCAAATCCGGGCACTCTTGATAACCCTTAAGCATTCGGTTAAATGAACTAGTGGCATGTTTGCCGATCTTGTATTTGACAAGACTTATCCAATCTAGGACCAGTGTTTGGCCCGGTATATGGCTTGGCCCAATGTAGAGTTCGGCCCAAATAGCCTGTTCGGAAAAATTTGTTCAACCCAATATGCCCCGTTCGGCAAAATAGTGTTCGTCCTAGTTACTATTTGGTCTAGGTGACCCGTTCGGTCAGTATTGTGTTAAAGGACTAGAAGATAGAATAAATCATTACTAGAACTCTATGATATTATATTGTGAGATTTGGACCCCAGAATCAATTGAAGAAGGATTAAACCAAAGAAATTGTCGACGGTGATTTCGGTCACTGTCGTTGGATTCTTCTTTTGAACTGGACTTGGGATTCTTTCCTCACTGATTCCTTGCCACTGCTCACTTTCGTCTTCGCTTGCTGTAACCAGAATAAATGGTTAGAAGACCTCCCGCCCCTATGGCTTGGAAGGCCCTCCGATGATTAAGTTAGTCCCAAATGGAGTAACGAAATCCTTATCGAAAGAGAGGAAAACCAGAGAATATGTTAGACCGTACCTTTCACAAGTGAAGAAGAATTCCTTTTGTATCTCTGCTCTCCTCATTAATGGTGACCTTTCAACTCCTTGACTTCTCATCAAAGAGGGGAATGAACATGGATAGAAGACTCCTCGTCTTCTGTACCCATTGCATCCTTACAGCTTCTTCTCTTTATCAGCTCAAAACGTTTCCTCTGACAGTATGAACACAATAAGTGCATTTATGGTCACTGATTGGTCAATTAATGCCCAAACGTATATCTTCCGTGCATCCAAGACCCCGCGCTGAAGATGCTGCCGCGCAGACAAATCCCCGCACTGATCACCTAAGACATTTCCCAACTGCGTGATCCACCCTGCACATCAGCACAACCGCACTGCCAGGATAGCTTTCTTGGCCCAATCTTGGCAGCACTGCGGGCCATTATATGTACGGATGGCTATATCATT
>NMUG010003469.1:0-14776 GCA_002855965.1 Monotropa hypopitys
CTAAACATTCATGTAGTTTTATTCAAACTTAAACCAACTTTACTTCTCCACTCAAATGACTACCATTACTTCTAAATCCGCTTAACATTATGAGTTCAATATATATATATATATACCTTCGTATCAAACCCAAATATTCTTAAATAACCTCAATTATTTACTCGGAGAAATAAAAGAATTTGACGGAGGATACGGGTATTACACTTCTAGTGTTTGAATCGTCCTTTCTGACTGTCCGTCTGTCTATGGATGAAAAGCTGTACTGAAGTTGAGCGTCGTTCCTATAGCCTTCTGTAACGATTTCCAGAATCTAGACATGAAACGAGGATCTCTATCTGACGTAATAGACACAGGTGTTCCGTGAAGTCGAATAATTTCTTGCAAATAAGTAGACGCCATCCGGTCCATTGAATACATATTCTTGATCGGTATGAAGTGCGCTGACTTAGTCAATCGATCGACTATTACCCATATTGCGTTGTTGCCTTTGATTGATCGCGGGAATTCGATAACGTAATCCATCGTAATGTCTTCTCACTTCCATTTCGAAATAGGCAAAGGTTGAAGTAGTCTTGCCGGTCTTTGCCACATCGCCTTCACTTGTTGACATTCCAAACATCAGTTGACGTATTCCGCTATGTCCTTCTTCATTCCCATCCACTAATATGATCGCTTCAAATCTTGGTACATCTTTGTCTGTCCTGGATGAATTGCGAACTTCTTCTTGTGGTCTTGATCCATAATCCTTCGGTTGATTTCTTCTTGGTTTGGTACGCATAATCGCCCTCTGAATTTGAGAATGTTGTCTTGAAAAGTAAACTCCCCTTGATCATTGATGCTTTCTTGAATCTTCTTTAGCTTGGAATCCTCCATCTGTAGCTGCTTGACTTCCTCAATAATCGATGGTTCTACGATAATCGTCGCAAGGTACTTTATGTATGATTCTTCCGACTTTCTGCTAAGTGCGTCTGCTGCTACGTTAGCCTTCCCGGGATGATACTGAATATTGAGGTCGTAATCCTTCATTAGCTCCAGCCATCTTCGTTGCCTCAGATTAAGCTCCTTATGAGTGAAAACGTACTTCAGACTCTTATGGTCGGTGAAAATATCGCAAGTAACTCCGTATAAGTAGTGGCGCCAAATCTTGAGTGCGAAAATAACTGCTGCAAGCTCCAAGTCGTGCGTAGGACAATTCTTCTCGTGAGTCTTCAATTGTCGTGAAGCGTAAGCAATAACCTTCCCGTCTTGCATTAAAACGCATCCTAGTCCTTTGTGTGAAGCGTCACTATAGACCGAAAAATTCTCTTCTCCGCTGGGTAGAGCTAGAACTGGTGTTGTTGTAAGCCTCCTCTTCAATTCTTGAAAACAATCTTCTCGCTCCTGAGTCCATATGAAAGGTTCTCCCTTGCGCGTAAGCTCTGTCATTGGTACTGCGATTGTTGAAAAGTCTTAGACGAAACGTTGATAATATCCGGCAAGTCCAAGAAAACTACGGACTTTGGATACTGAAGTTGGTGCTGACCAATTGATTACCACTTCAATCTTCTGAGGATCCACCGAAACGCCTCCTTTGTCGATGATGTGCCCGAGGAAATGAACACTCTCAAGCCAAAACTTGCACTTACTGAATTTCGCATAAAGCTTCTGCTCTCGTAGAATTTGCAAAACTGATGCTAGATGAATAGCATGCTGCTCCTCGTCTTTTGAGTAGATTAAAATGTCGTCGATAAACACGATTACGAATTCGCCGAGATAGGCGGTGAAAATTCGATTCATGAGGTCCATGAATGATGCCGACACATTAGTTACTCCAAATAGCATGACCAAAAATTCGTAATGGCCGTATCTGGTACGAAAAGCGGTTTTCTCCACATCTTCTGCTTTGACTTTCAGCTGATGATATCTAGAACATAAGTCGATCTTTGAAAATACTTGTGCTCCTTGAAGTTGATCGAATAAGTCATCGATACGTGGTAGTGGGTACTTGTTCTTGATCGTAATATTGTTT
Organism: Monotropa hypopitys; assembly: GCA_002855965.1. Taxonomy (NCBI): domain Eukaryota; kingdom Viridiplantae; phylum Streptophyta; class Magnoliopsida; order Ericales; family Ericaceae; genus Monotropa; species Monotropa hypopitys. Next base: position 2,009 of record NMUG010003469.1, read on the forward strand.
AGTTCCCTGTAGTCGATACATAGACGCGTAGTCCCATCTTTCTTCTTGACGAATAACATTGGTGCACCCCATGGTGATGAGCTTGGTCTGATAAAGTCTTTATCCACGAGATCTTGCAATTGCTTCTTCAGCTCCTTGAGTTCAGTTGTCGCCATTCGATAAGGTGCCTTGGATATTGGTCGAGAATCGGATATGATATCAATAGAGAAATCTATTTCTCGATCGATCGGCATGCCTGGTAACTCGTTAGGAAATACGTCGGAAAAATCTCGAACTATAGGAATACTAGAAATTACAGAATCTTTTGCAATCGTTGTGGAGATACTACAAAGATATCCCAAACAACCTTTCTGCAAAAGTCGATGAGCTTTTGCTACCGAAACAAAGCAGGGTGGTGTAACAACCTTTTCCCCTTTCATCTTCGTCTCCCCACCTTTAAATTCTTCAAAGGTAATAAATCTTGAAGTACAATATATTTTCGCATTATACTTGGATAACCAATCCATACCAATGATCACATCAAAATGTGTCATGGCCAACGGAATTAAGTCTATCATCATAGACACTCCCCCAATAATAGCTTCACAGTTTCTCAAAACTGTTGAGCACGAAACTTCTTTACTCGCAGGTTGGGATACTATAAGATCATAATCTAATGGTTCAGGGATTCTACCGATCTCTCTGGCATGTATCGTGGAAATGAAAGAGTGCGTAGATTCAGAATCAAATAGTGCATAAGTAGGAATTCCATAGATAGAAATTCTACCTGCAATGATCCCTTCGTCATTCCTAGGATCACCTGGAACAATAGCGAACGCCTTTCCTTGCCTCTGATTCCTGTTGCCTTGATTTGCATCATTCCTCTGGTTTCCGAGTGGTACCGTGTTTGCTCCAATGAGTACGTTTGGACAAGCATTCTTGTAGTGCCCTACTTGACCACAGCCAAAACACACCGTAGGCCCTTTCGCCCAACATTCTCCCTCGTGACTTTTTCCGCACTTGGGACAATTTAGCCTTTGCCGCTGTTGATTGTTGTTCCTTCCTCTTTGGTTATTATGCTGATTCTTTCCATAGTTTGCTTTCTTTGAGTAGCTCGATCCTCCTTGACTTTGGTTTCTCTTCCTTTCATTAAACCTCCTTGATTCATCAACATCCTGTTCCACTAGGATAGCTCTATCTAGAACTTCAGCATACGAAGGTAGCTGAAAAGGACGAATGATCTTCCTTATCTCATGCTTGAGCCCCTCTTCAAACTTCCGAGCCTTCATTTCATCGTTCGCGACTAGGTACGATGCGTAAACAGCAAGATTTGTGAAATCAGCTTCGTAGTCAGCTACGATCATTGCCCATCTCTGTTTCAGGTTCTCGAACTACATTCGCTTCGCGTTCTGCATAGCTCTAGGCATAAACTTCTCGCGAAAGTTCTCCAGAAATCTCTCCCAAGACATGTTGGGTTCAACAACGCTCTTTAAGTTCCACCATCTATTGGCCTCGCCCACCAACAGATACGACGCAAATCTTGACTTTGTGCAGGTCAGTGCATCAGAGAAGACAAAAATTCTTCTCTAGCTCCGCAATCCACTCATTTGATTTGATTGGATCCATTCCTCCAAGAAAAGTCGGGGGTTTGAGTTTAAGAAACTCCTTTACATCTGCCACATTGTGAATCTGTTGAGCTGCGTTAACTCCTTCATCTTCAGGAATTGCCGGTGGTTCGACCACAGGTTCCGGTTGTCATCGCATTTGTTCAATCGTTGCCTGCTGAGCTTGGACAGTTCCAGCTAACGCCCGCACCATGTTGCGTAGTTCATCAATCTCGTAATGCTCTTGACCCGTTGCCCGAGTATTAACCATTCTGAATAGAAAATACTTTAATCAAAAGTCGGGAATACATATGGCATAACACTTAGAATATAGATGCATGATTGTGTCCGGTACACAACAAAAATACTCTGGATATAGCAACTAATAATACGTCACTCGCTGTCAGAGTCACTAGACCACTCGTAAGGGGGATAAATCCATTTCTGATAAGCTATTTCTAGGTTATCATCGAAATCAGGATTTCCAAGTGGTATGTCAACTAGGCCATCCACTACTGGTAGATCATCTTCAAGCTCTTTCTCTTCCATTATTATTTCTTCCTCCTCCTCTGGAATATTCTCCTCAAGATCTGACTCTTCATCTTCCTCCTCCTCATCTCTATCCAGATGATGCAGGGCTACCATATAAATCTCGTCGAGACTCCATTGCGGCATCCAATCTCTTGCCACAGAGCAAGCTTGCTCCCTCAGCCTAAGGCGATAGTCGATTATAGCTCGAATCTGAGCCTCAGAAAGATGCATATTTGCATAGGCAACCTGTGCTGCAACGCCACAAGCCATAAGTGAAGCATCTTTCAGGAGTCTTGCCTCCGTTTCTTCTCCTTCCAAAGGAAATATTTCTGCTAGTCCATCCTCAGGATGATTGTCGGATTCGTCACTTTAGTAGCCATTGTGATCGGAGTCGCTGCTAGATATAACTACAAAACTCATAGTATAAGCATGCATCCTTAATATAATTCATGTCCAAGTGTCATATTTGTGCTTCTAAGTGAGTGCCTTGCTTCCTGGCTCTGGTTTGTTCAGAAATTCATCAACTCAAGCTCTGATACCACTTCTGTCACAACCCATCCCGATCTCGGAATGAGTCCATGACCGGCCAACGAGCAAGCTCGCTAAAGGCCTAGATAAAAGAGTTGAAGAATTCCTTAACAATATAAATATGCGGAAGCGTGTGAACAAAAACCAGAGCAGTGATATAGATGTTCTCATTAATTTCCCAGGATTACATCATAAGGCTTCAAAGATAGCCAATATATCAAAAAGTACAATGAATGAATATCCAAAAACATCTTTAAACATGTGCTGCCACATCATTCTTCATTCTGACCTGAAAATGGTTTTAGAAAACGCATAAGCTATAAAGCTAGAGTGAATTTCTACATACTGCAGTACAAGTTTCATAGATTCACAATATTCCCTGCAAGATTAGTTTCACAAGCAAATATGGTACAAGAGTTCTATAGTAATAACAATACTTTATAAAAAATTTCCTTTGCTTTGATTCTATGCCAACCTGTAGTTCATAGTGTATCATTTCAGAGTTCGGCCATTCACTTTTCATCATATTGCCCCTGTCGTATGAGCATTCATACTTTTCACATTCATGCCTCCGCTTGTGTCGTATAAGCGTATAGTAGCATTATGCTTGTGTCGTATAAGCATATAGATTTCCAATGTTATGCTTCTGTAGTATAAGCATATTTGATGATCATTGTGCCTTATGCTTCTGTCGTATAAGCATTTTGTAGGCCTCATGCTTCTGTCGTATAAACATATAGATAACAGGCTCAAAATTTTACTGTCATCGTATGTGCATCTTATTTCCGTTTCATCTCCATTTCAATTTCTTTTTCTCTTTAATTCATTATAAATCCTTGTCGTGTGGATTTCCTCAAAACAGTTTTCCAATTTGTTCATCCATGGTAAAAGAATTTGTGCATGATCCACTCTTTCGAAATCTTCTTTTGGAAATAATATATATTTTGGGTTTAATAACCACAACCATAGTTTCAAAGGAAAAGCACTGAAAAGTACGAGTAGAGCAGTATATAGAGATTCACCTGAATAGGATCCTTAGGCTTCTATTTCTTCTTCTTCTTCTACTAGTCCAAATCTGGATAAAATTTACAACTTAGCATTTAACAAGAATTCAGCCTTAAACACACACTGCCGAACTGATCTAACCGAAGGCTCAAGTCTGCCGAAGATTTAAGCTTGGCCAAAGGCTTACTGGTCATCCAAAAAGGTTGACTGCCTAAGGTACATTTAGCCTAAGGCTTACTGCCGAGCTGCCACGGTCCAGGCAGATTAAATAAAACCAAGGTTAACTCTTCCAAGGAGTTGCAAGCCTTTCTAGGGGTGTCAACCTGCTTAGGTTGAGCTGACCTTCTAATACTTGGCCGGTCGGGTCATTGCTGAACTGAAATACAGCCGGTTGGCTAGTTTGTCGAACTGCCATGCTAAGGTCCGGACACCATTTGATCAGAATCAAAAACATAGGTTTCAAGTTATGGTTTTAGTCTGGTAATTGGTCGAAAATGACCCGATAAACATTCTAGGGGTTTTAAAAAGATTACCCGAGCAACCGGAGTTGTTGCCGAGCTGATTTAGTCAAAGAATGGTTGAGTTCTGTCGAGCACAATCTGCTTCGGTCAGAATGATGGTCAATCAATCAGTACGATCAAAGTAGTGCGGCCGGACCGACAAATGACTTGGCCAAACTAAATAATGACCTGGTCATAAGCTTAGCCGAAAGCTAGCTTTGCCGAGCAGAACCAATGTTTTAATGGCTTGGCCGAGCACAACTCTGCCGAGCTGAATAGCTACGGTCGTGAGGGACAATAATAGTGCACGGGAAAACTCCGAGTGAGTCTGCCGAACAGATTTTGCCAAGGCTAGACTTGACTTTAAGTCTGCCGAACAATAATTTGTCATCAAGGGCCTTTGCCGAACAAAAAATGATAAAGTAACATTTTATACCTTTGGCCGAAGCGTGATTTGCCGAAGGAAAGATGATCAAAGCTGGAAATATGTTTACCGAGCAGGTACTGATACGAACAAGGGCTTTACCGAACTGGTACAATCATTGCCGAAGGAAACACTGACCGTCTGAATGAATTGCCGAGGTAAAACAAGTATGACCGGAGCTTCGAACAAGGGTTCTGAAGTGATTGGTTAAATGACCAAGGCTTGCCGAACAACAATTTTAAGCGGAGATGTACGGCAGAAGGTTTGCCGAACACTTTGAGTACAAAGTCTGAGCTGCCGAGCTCTTGGAATGAAGTCCAGAGCTCTGCCGAACAATAATGCTTCGGTCAATTTTCTAGAGAGAGAAACAAAAGGTCTGGATTCTTGGAGTTGTAACCAAAACGAATGAAATGATTCGGTATTTATAGAATTTGAGAAAGAATATAATCCTGACTGTTGGCAGACCATCAAACGGCGCCACTCACAAGGAATGGGCCCCGCCGGCCGCTCAGCCTAGGCCTCTAGCCTGACGACCTAAGCCCACCAGCCGCATAATTTGGCTTCTTTCGCCGGGAATGGAAGGTGACGTCAGTCCACTCAGGACCTTTGTCTCCATCTGACAGATGGATGTCCAGATGGACTGCCCACATGGCCGCGCAGCCACGTCCGAGCTGACCTGGATGGACCGCCAAGTAGTCATTTGAGCTGGCCGGACCTCCACCTGGCCGGACTCCTAAGCCGGATCCCTACTGCTCGGCAATAGCTCGGCCGGACCCTTAACTAGTCGGCAACTTGCAATTTGGACTTCTAAACTTATTTTTCTTTCACTTAGGCCCCTGATTAAATCTCTTCTCTATTTTTCATAATTTCGAGGCTTAAATAAATACCAAAAATTCCACAAAAATTCCTAAGATTCATATTCGTTTAAATAAATGCCTTTATTTAATATTTTCTAGGATCGGGGTCTCACACTACCTGCCGGAACTCTATCAAGGAATCTATCTTTATCTAGCTAAACTCCGGATCCGACGACCTGGCATCCTCCTATCGGAAAGAGGTAAAACACTTCGATTTTTTTTAAATTTTTACATTAACTATATTTTACAGTACAGACAAAAGCATCAGAGCAAAGGTTATGGATGCTCCGGTGGGGGCACCTTCGGCAAATCAATGACAGACTCCCTTTCCGGAAGCTCCAAGGAAGGAACCTCACGCTCCGGTACACATATATTAGACCGAAAGATTGAATCCGTAGGCATTCCTATAGCGTCAAGTGCCATCCCTCATACTTCCCTAAAGGCCAAGTTATACCCTAACTTGAAGCTGACTACGTGAACCTCGGAGCATAATTTTTGTACCTGCCAACGGTACACTTCTTCGGTGTCTTTGACTCCTTCAGCATATGCTTTAGCATTCACCTCAGCCACAACCTACCTCAGCCTCTCTTCGTTGACTTCTTTGGCCAAAACCTTCTAAATCTGTCGGAGGAGAAGGTCCTTCTGGGCCTCCACCGCTCTAAGACTAGCCTCCATCTATTGGGCACGACGATCCCGGATGTACGTCTTCTGGAGCACTGACTGGGTGTATCTATACAGTCTGGAAAAGCTCTGACAAACCTACAGAATCACAGTAAACCATCAGAAAGGAGTCGCCGATAAAAAGATAACCGAGGAGGGGTAAATGATACTTTTATAAGACATGTTCCGCTTGATCGTAGATCTGCTCGACTTCGGACGGTAGGGCCCTCATGTCCTACGGCAGCTGCAGCGCCCAGTGGAGGGGATGTGCAACTGTCGGATCAGCATTCACACTGTCTAACATCAAGATAGGCACTCCAGAATACATTCAGAATCCAGGAGCCCAAGCCTGGGAAGGGATTGGTTCAACCGGGGTTGGGGATGCTGCTGTGTGGCGGTGTATCTCCATAATTCCGGTGCCTCTTCGGGATCAACAGGCTCTTCCTTGACCTGGAGTAATTCTGGCAGATTAGTCGGAGGTCTGATCGGCGACCTGACAACATCCCCATCTGCCTGAGCAACTTCCTCGGGCTTCTTCTGCATTAACTCTACGGCGACCTCTGCCTCTTGAAAATACTCGAAAACGGTCATCCTTCTTTAGACTGGGGCTCGCACGTCCAGCTCTGCCATTGCCTTCCTCTTTCCCCCCGCCTTCCGGTCCTCCAAGAAACTCTGGTACATCGGTTCATATCCCAAGAGAGTGGGGGCGTTCCTGCCATCACACCTCAGCAGAGCCTCGATCTGGGTGGCCGACGCCATCCCTCTCATGTGTTTAGAAATTTCCAACACATCTGCACAGGGAAAGCGAAGTTAGATACATCTGAGCACAAGAAGATCTAAAAGCTAAATATAGGACTCTCACTTAGATTGCCCGCTTTGGTCGGCAGAGAGTGTTGACGCTCCTCGCTCGGACTAAAATTATAATCACCAAACAGCTGGAGATAAGGGTTTGCCCATCGTTCTGAGTCCGGCAATATCGTGAAGATCTCCCCGCACGGCTTTTGGGAAATAAAGAAGTACCTACCAGATGCTCGTTTTCGAGAAAGAGAGAACAAGCCCATCAGGTCCAGCTCAAAAAATTCCAGATCATCCCTCTCACACAATGCCCGTATATAGCCTATGATCCGGTAACCATTCACCGATATCTAATTAGGTGCAAGATGGAACGAAAATATAAACTCCCGAAGGAAGGGGGAGAATGGGATCTTCAACCGCCCTTCGGTTACAGCCATCAGGGGAACTGTCACATGATCTGTCGAATAAGCAACCTTAGAGCCAACTTCTATATAAGTCACCGAAGTTGGGATCTCGAACCGGTGGGAGAACTTTTCAAATTCAGACAACCCCCCACAAAAATAATCCAGATAAGGGTAGGGCCGATCTCCACCAGTCGCCCTGATCGGGCCTCCTAAAGCCCTATTTGGTCGGCCCTCAAGGCTAGATACGTACGTTCGTTCTCATCCAAAAAGTGCCGAACAATATTGGTTCGGCCACCATCTTGGGTCTGCCTCGAGGTGGAAGCCTCTGGTGCAAAGAATCCAATCGGAGAAGACACTTTTGAGCTAACATCAGAAGTTAACTCCTCTGGGGTCAGCTGAAACAATGGGACCAAATCAGAGCTCAACGAGGAAGAAAGCACACTAATCACCTGATCCATGATGATTTTAGGAGTGCAGTTGCCGAAGGTTAAGGAGTTCTCCAGAGGATCCCTGTGTGCAAAATAAGTTCTGAAGGTCCTACCATAAAAGCCTATTTATAGGCCCCTTCCAGGTATGAATAACATCTGTTAGTATTAATTTTTGTTTCGCAAATACCGAGGCAGACCATTTGACCGGCATATCAGGGCGTGACATGTGGCGATCGCTAACGTCCGTACTCAATTATTGCCCTAACACTTGTCAGGTGACGTCAGTGTGAGCCCAGACAAGACCGTTCCCCTGAAGCAAAGCGTCCGGCATACCAGAATCAATCTTTTCCAACAAGATTGGGAAAGATTGAGGGGCTATTGTGGACTCATCCTTGATCCCTAAGGATCCTCCGGTGTCCCCGACCCATCGGAATTACGAACCTTCGGCGAGAACCATTCAGCAAACATGTCACCTCCTAGATGAAGTGAACTGGGGGATTGTCGGATGGACGACCACTGACCTCCAGCTACCACGCCGATCAGTAGAGCATCAATATTGTATTTGTGGCAAGGACCCCGCTCTCGGCCGACCGACTCCCTAGAGGAGGGTCAACCCTATAGCAAAACCCCATCATGGGGCACCTTAAGTGCCTGCTCGTGGATCCTTCGTCTGTACGATCGACCTGACCCACCGACAGTAGGGAAGTTTTGTCTCTGATCAGCCGCGGACAGGTCCCTTGTATTTCCGCGGACCGGTCCCTCTGCCTAAATTCTGTTTTCTGCAGAAAACAAATCCCCTTACGTGTGGGGGCAATTTTGTCCATTTTGATCAATTTTTGGGACCTATATAAGAATTTGAACGACTTTTGATGGGGATATCTTATCCATAACAATTAAGTAGGGTTTTATTACTTACATTAGGAGAGAGAAAGCTTGAAGGGTGGCCATGGAGTTCCATTGATGTTCTTGCAATTTTTGATTGAATTCACCTACATCTAGTAAGTGCCTGAGTTTTTGGTAAGCATTAAAATTGTTCATCTTATTGTTCTTCATCTATTGACCCTATTTTTATATTCATTTGCTTAAAAATTATGAAATCTCTAATCTCTAGTGTTAATTTTCTTTGTACCATGAGTGAGTAGATAATTAGGATGGACTAGGAGAGGGAAAGTCATTGAAAATCCGGGTAGATGATGAATTGATTCGACTACCTTGTATAATCTCAACTTAGATCCTAAATCCCATATTTGAATGGGGTAATGTAGTGTTAACTTCTTTAATTAACGTTGACGGATCATGAATCCGGCACGTGGATTGATTGAAGCGATGTCCTACAATTACACCCAATGTTGTGAATTAGAGATAATGGGATTTAAGGGGTGGATTATGCAATTCAAGTGTGCTTATAATTAATTCCCCAATAAAACTTACGTCTCAAGTGGAATTGGGTCTTGCAATTGAATCACATCTCACCGGAAGTTCATGATTACCCGATCCAACGTCCATCCTCCTCTTAATTCATAGTAATTCCTTAAATTGTTAATTTAGTTCGCATAATCACATCACCGAAAATCTAGTTGGCTACTTATAGCCACCAAAGGAAAGCAATCACCAAAAAGAAATTAATTGGTTCACTAACTCATTAAGATTTGAATTCTTCACCGTTCCAATGTCTTGAAAATTCCCTGTGGATCGACCTCGGTCTTACCGAGTTATTTTGCTACGCGCATATAGTCCTACGCTTCGAACTACCTTATCGTGTTCACACATAAAGGGCGTAAGCACTAGGACATCCGCATTGATGATTTGTTGTGCATGCATGAATTGATTTAGAGTGTCTTTCAATGGATCCGGGTGTGGTGGCGGGCAATCATAAGATTCCACCGGAGAAGAATGGTCATGAAAGTCAATGGGTGGCTCCGAATAATAAGGCTCGAGAGGAGCCACCACATCAAAATGGGAATTCTCATTGGTAAAGGCACGGGCACTTTGGAGGAAATGCTGCAAAGTATCCTAAAAAACATCCGAGATCGGTGCGTCGCACGAAGAAGGTTCCAGAGTTGACCATGGATCCGGGTAATAATATGGTTGTGGAGATGGTTCATGAAAATGCTCGCATTCCCCATACAAATTAGAGTGGGGTTTCCACTCATGATAAGAAGGTTCTGGGAATGGAGGCGGTGTCTCCCAAACTTGGTGATCCATGGCTTCCCAAGGTAAAGAGTAATCGGATATAGGATAAGCACCAGAAGCCATGGGTAGTCAATGCAAATATTTTTTTTCTTCGATTTTTTTGATTATTTTTCATATTTTTTTATGAAATGGAATGAAAAGAAAGAAAAGATAGGCGGCAAAAATAAACCTCAAGACTAGCAAAAAACTAGACTCAAACTACAACTCTCCGGGAATGGCGCCATTGTGCTAGCGCGCTTCCCGCGTCGTCGTTAGTAGACGGGAATCGGGGAACTAGACAAAAGATAATTTATAAGAACACGAAAATACTACTCTAACTAGTAGAGCGGCAATATCGAGGTCGAACCACAGAGAGTTGATGGATTATAGAGAATTTGCAAAGAGATGAGATTTGGTTTTGCCGAGTGTTAGAGGAAGGACGCTACCCTTGCATTGGTTTTGATTTTAAGACCAAAGAAAACTAAGATAATATGAAATTAACTTAACTACGAGGAATGGCTACGGGAATTCCTAATACCCAACCTAGGATAGATTCGATTTCGCAATGGTAAAGAGATAATACGAGAGCAAGGAGTAGGTTCTCGTAATCACAACGTCGAACATCAAGGGTGACATTAGCTAGAGGCATGGCGTGTGCCAAGGTGATTGACCACACTCTATCTAATAGGTTAACAACCCCCGATAAAGACCAACATTAGAGAACATGATCTCCAAACTCCAATACATCCTCAAGACATCAAAGACGGGTGAGTTCTAGGGGAAATTGTTCGTTGAGACATTTTATCGAGCATCTAGTGAGACATCGCATCAAGCATTGTCCGTGCCACGTTAATGGCCACGACCAATTAAAATAATAACATCACTAAATCAAGACCTAAGGCGCGAACTCAATACCCCTAAAATCCACCGCAACGAGTATACTAGTCGGAAGTCAAATCTACACTAGGATGAGGGGTGCTAGTCACCCCATGGCCATACCGCGGAGGCTATCCCTCCATTATACTACGTACATCAATGGAAATACAAAGAACCAACATTTGATTAACAAAAGATATTAAATAAAATACATAAGGAGAAAGAGCAAGAGATAAGCCGAAACTTTAATTAATGAAAAACTTACAAAGCTCCATGGAAAATGCAAGGAAAATGAGAGAGAACATGGGGGAGGTAGAGAGAGAAGCTCTCCCCTCCCAAAAACCCTAATACAAAACTAAACTGATGTAAAAACATTCCTAACTATTTTACAAGTTAATATTTATACCCCACAACTCTCGAACAAAAATACCCCTCAAAACAGTGTAAAAATCGCCCCAGAATAAGTTTGCACCAGTGCAAGATAGGACTGCATCGGTGCAAAGTTGATCAGAAATTGGACAGTAGACTCCCAGCTGGGGTGTGCACCGGTGCAAGAGATTGGTGCATCGATGCAACGGGCACAACACTGTAGCATTTTGGTTTACTGTAGCTCTGCGCAAAATCAATGGAAACCCATCTTCCTCCTTTGAATCTCTTCGTGTGTTGTTGTAATTGATTAGGAACAAATCTCCATCGTGAATCAATCCTCTGTTGCAAATCAAAGGTTCAAAGAAACCCAATCGCATCTCCAATTCAATTTAGGTTACTGTAGCTCTTCGATTGCAACCAAACCCATCTCCTTCGCGAACCAAAATCGCCTGAACACTGTAGCTATACGGAATATGTATCTAACACCCCGTATATAATCTTTTTCACATGTAATCGCCATTGAAGCTCCTAGGGTTAGTGTAGCATTACGCACATAGCTGCATGTACATCCATGGTGGGAAATCCAAGCGCGAAACCCACGTGAATTTATTTCAATTGACCCAAAGTTAGAATCGTATCCCTGTGTAAATTATGAAACCCAAAATCGTAGTGAATCAATTCTCCAATTAGCTAGGGTACTGTAGCATTTCGAACAAACCATTTGCAAACCCACTTCGCGAATATCCAAATCGCCCACCTGTAGCATCCTCATGCGTGAAAATCTGATTGCAACCCGTGAATCGATATATAATACCCTTGAAATTTGACAACATATATTTTTTTTGAATCAAGGCATTGAGCAATAATGAATAAAACACTAATGATATCATGAACCATTCCCACAAATAAAAATCATTACACATCCATGTCAAGCACATGAGTTTAAAGAAGTACCACGGGTGTTATTTATTACAAACCATAAGTATTTGAAAGAAAACTTAAAAGACAAAATGCAATAAGGATCCATCCCTGGACCATGCTTCAATACTCCATGCCTCAATCAAAATGTGCTAGATTCCCGTCAAGCTATGCCATTGGCTTTTTACCTATAAAAGAAAGGATTAGGCACAACCGCCTAGTAGGAAATCCTCAACAAATGGTATATATGATTGCAAACAATGTACAAAATGAGCCAAATGCATGCATAAGAGTAGGCATGATATTGAAGGACAATAATTTAGAAAGATATTCATTTGTTCCAAGAAGTGAAGCTGTGTACTAAAGTGTCCAACGTATTTCCAACATATCAAGTACTTTCACAAATGACAACGTTACGTATCAAAACATTCATTTCCATCTAAGTGTTCCTCCAAGTGTAATTTTGGGTTAACCAAATGTTACCAAGGTGTCCAAGGTTTCCAACATTTCACATCTTTCAAGATGAAACAAGATTCTCAAGAGTGCATAGCCATTCCGTTCATAGAGGGGATCAATCCTCTACACGTCTATTCCTCGATTCCCCGTCCGTCGGGAGGGTTTAGTACTACCCCCATTGCGCAGTGTTGTGGGAGACCCTCTTATGGTACATCCCAAGGCTTCGACCTGAATAAAAGCACTCGACAGTTCTCATTCCTCC
>NMUG010003470.1:0-14776 GCA_002855965.1 Monotropa hypopitys
GAATTTTGTTGATGGCTCGACTATCCACGCACATATGCCATGACCTATCTTTTTTGGGGGTTAACAACGCAGGAATGGCGCAAGGACTGAGGCTCTCCCGGATGTGTCCATTGGCAAGTAATTCTTCCACCTGATGTCGCAACTCCTCATGCTCCTTAGGACTCATGCGGTAGTGTGGGCGATTGGGCAAAGAAGACCCTGGAACCAAGTCAATCTGATGCTGAATGTCATGCAATGGCGGCAAGTCATTGGGTAACTCCTCAGGGAAAACACTTGCAAATTCATCAATCAGTTCCTGAACACCGTCTGGAACTTCTCCACTTTGCTCTTGCTCTTTGACCACCAACAAATATACAATCCCAGTAAACCATCTCATCCACGAAGCGCTGCATTGTTAATAAATTAAGGTTCTTCTCAATCGACGTCTTTGGCCCCTCCTATTTACTCGGGCACAAAACCACCTTCACATTGTTAAACACGAAGTTGTATGTGTTCTTCTGGCCATCATGTTGGACAGTCCTATCATATTGCCAGGGTCTCCCCAACAGGATATGACATGCATCCATCTCAACAACATCGCACCACAATTTGTCCCTATAGTTTGAACCGATAGATAGCGAAACCAAACAGCGTTGGGAAACTGTTACCTTCTTCCCCTCCTGCAGCCAAGTCAATTTGTAGGGGGTTGGGTGCTTCTCTGTAGCCAGCCCCAACTTCCTGACTGCCTCCTCAGATATGACATTCTCGCAGCTCCCCGAATCAATCACGAACCTGCACACTTTCCCACCAACAGTACATTTTGATTGGAATATGTTGTTCCTGAGCCACCCGTCACCACTAGGAGTCTCGTGGAGTTAGGTAAGCCCTACGAACCACCAGCAATGGTCCGTCATCACCGGTCACGTGCTCTTCCTCCAAAATATCCTCCTCCAACTGCTCTTCCACAACATCTTCTAGGGGTTCCTCCCATTCAACTCTCACCACACCATCATTGTCAATGAACAACCCCTTTCGAATTGCAGGCTTTGTGCAATCGGCGAACCTATGACCAGGCTCTCCGCATTTGAAACAGCGACCTGCACCTCCAGCCACGGGCCTAATGGGATTTGGAACTGGGGCCCTAGCAGGTACAACCCCAGCAGCACCTGTTCCACGAACATTCTCCTGTGGGGCAACACCCCGATTGTTAGAAGTGGTACAGGTTTGCCCACTCAAGTGTCGCTTAATCTGTCTTTCAAGTTGCAGTGCTTTCTGCTGAGCATCAGATATAGTGTATACATCAAACATATTCAATGTGTCTTGGTATTGGATCTGCAATCCTCCAATGTACCTCGACACGAGGTGGTCGTCCGTCTCGCCTAAATCGTTGCGCGCCATCAACTGGTAGAACTCAGTGGTATAGTCATCCACCGATTTTGCACTCTGGCGCAAGTTTTGGAACCTCTGGTACATCATACGCGAGTAGTTATGGGGTAAGAAGGCCTCACGTAGGTGTTTCTTCAGCTTTTCCCACGAATCAATCTTCCGCTTCCCCGTGCGAGCACGGTTCAACTTCAGTTGCTGCCACCAAGCTGCAGCCCTGCCACGAAAACGAGTTGCAACCAGGGGTACTCGTTTATTGACTGGGACCTCCTTGAACTCCAGAACCTCCTCGACGGCAAAGAGCCAGTCAAGAAACTCCTCTGCCCTCATCCCGCCTTGGAACTCCGGAATGTCGATTCTCAGACCTGTCTCCCACTGATTGTTATTGACGAAAGGCTCTCGTTCCTCCCTCCTATAAGGCTGTCGAGATTGCCTCTCCTGCCTCCGTGGTGGTTGTCTCTCGGCAAATGGGTTCACTTCCTCTTCATCCTCCTCTTCTCTACCAACATCCTCAGAGTCGGCTTCCTCCACAGCACGCAGATTAGGGTTTCTTCGTTGCGGTGCCTGTGGTTGCTGTTGCGGCGGCTGCTGTTGCGGCGGCTGTTGTTCTAGTTGAATCTGGATCGCAGCAACACTGGCGGCCAGAGCTTCCACCACCTGCTGCAGTCGATCTAGTCGGTCGTCTTCTCTCACCTCTTGGTTCGGGCGGCGTCTGGGCGGCATCGTCTCTCAAGGATTGGAACTGTGCTCTGATTCCAACTGATGCAGTCCTACAATGACAGAACGGTAACCAAATCCTAACTGTATGATACAGGAAGGATTCCTTCTCTAATCCTTGTTGATTCAAACGAATACCAAGAGTTAGAGGCAACAATCGTCGTTGATTGAAACACTACCGAGCAATTGGGATAAGCTTGTGCAGAGAACACAATAATGTTTCATATATCAGAAGTGCCCTAATCTGAGGCATACAATGACTAAAATACGAAAAGCAAGAAAACCCTAATGGGCCAAAACGGTTTGGGCCAAGAAGAAGAAACATAAGGATAAAAAGCCCAAACACAAACGGGCAAAATAGACAGTTCCAGAAGCGTTTTTTTGGGATCTTCTGCTGCGGGAAAATGGCGTAGCGATTTTCCAGTACGTGCGCCTCTCCGATAGCTTTCCAACGCCATATTATAATTGAAAATCCCAGTTATACAGAGAAAGTTACGCATGTTTTACCAACAGCCCGTGTATAGCGACGTCCACGTGTCTCCAAATAATCAGCAGCAATGCTATCGGCATCATCAACCTACGTTTACTGGCAATTTTTGTTAAGGCCGGTATGGGAACCGGCATGCCGCCCGGCACACCGGCCGGTGTACCGGTGCGCATACCGGTTAGAGCAGAACTCAGCAAATCGAAAAAACTACTTAATCCTCCTCGATTTTCTTAATCAAAACCTCTTTAAACTCAATCTAAAAAGTCTCAAATCCTCAAATCAAATACTCTACAGTGTAGTAGACATCTACCCTCAATTCATACTAAAAATTGGGCTTCAAAAACCCAACTTTAATCCATCTTAAACCATGATTTTCCAAGTAGATCTAAAAAAACAGGCCTTAAACGTGATTAGTGAAAAACCACTAATCTGGGACTAATTATCCACGAAATTAAAAATCTAATTACATAGGGTTTACCTCTAAGATGTTATGAACAATATTGAAGGAGACTTCATCCTCCAAATCCTCCTCCAAAACTTCAATCCAAGATGTTTTTCCCAAGTCTCTCTCTTAATCTCTCTCTAAGTTCTCTATAGCCACCAAGGGTTTGGAGTAACCCTAATGAGAGTGTAAACTCTCAATATAATCCCTAATGACAGATTTTTTTACCTAATTACCTTTTTGCCCTCCCTTATAAGGTCTAATATCCCTTGTGTGCCACTACTCACAATTTTATATGTATTTTAATACAATTACAATTGTTTTTATTAATAATCATTATAACTCTCTAAAATTATAAAAACCCCTCCACACATTATTTTTCCTTCCTCTTTTCTTCTAAAATTTTATAATAATCCAATTTAATTTCTTTAAATTGGTTCGGGCGTGACAACTCTCCCCCCCTTAAGAAATTTTCGCCCTCGAAAATAAAAGACATACCTGAATCGAATAATTGTGGATACTTAGCCTTCATGGCATCCTCGCCTTCCCATGTGACTTCTTCCAAGCCATGATGCCGCCATAAGACCTTTACAAAACGAACAATCTTGGAGCGCAAAACTTGCTCCTTCCGATCAATGATTCTCAGCGGCTCTTCCACATAAGACAAGTCCTCCTGAATCTCAATCTCTTCATCTCGCAAAACATGTGTAGGATCACCAATGCATTTGCGAAGAGCAGATACATGAAAGACATCGTGCAGACGAGACAACTCTGCCGGTAAAGATAACCGATAAGCAGACGCACCAACCCGCTCAACAATCTCATAAGGCCCCACATACCTGGGCGCTAACTTTCTCTTGCCTCTGAAACGGATAACTCCCCTCCAAGGTGAAACTCGAAGGAATACTCGGTCACCCACTGCAAACTCTAAGTCTCTGCGACGATGGTCAGCATAACTCTTCTGCCAACTCTGAGCTATCCTCAATCTTTCTCGGATCAACTTTACCTCATCTGCCGACTGCTGAATCAGCTCGGGTCCCAACAACTGGCGCTCCCCAACCTCACTCCAACAAATAGGCGTACGACAATGCCTCACATATAGTGCCTCATAGGGTGCCATGCCGATACTGGACTGATAACTATTATTATAAGCAAATTCTGCTAACGGTAGGTAATCATCCCAAATTCCACTGAAATTAAGAACACATCCACGCAACATATCCTCCAAAATCTGAATAGTTCTTTCCGACTGTCCATCAGTTTGCGGATGGAAAGCCGTACTGAACTTCAATGATGTCCCCAAAGCCTGCTGTAAACTTTACCAAAATCTCGAAGTGAACTTAGGATCCCTGTCGCTAACAATCGACACTGGAACTCCATGCAATCTGACAATCTCATCCATATATAGCCTGGCATACCTCTCGGTGGTATAGGTGACGCGTACCGGCAAAAAGTGAGCCGATTTGGTCAACCTATCAACAACCACCCAAATCGAATCAAAGCCTCGTCTACAACGCGGCAATCCCACAACGAAATCCAGTCACATGCTCCCACTTCCATACAGGTATCGGTAGGTTTTGAAGCAAACCTGCAGGCCTCTGATATTCCACCTTTACCCGCTGGCAAGTCAAGCACTTGGACACAAACTCTGCGATGTCCCTCTTCATGCCCTTCCACCAAAAATTCTCACGCAAATTTCGGTACAACTTATTGCCACCCGGATGCATGGCATAAGCAGAACAGTGAGCTTCCTCCAGAATGCTGTTTTTTAAATCAGGACTATCAGGAACACACATCCGCTGTCCAAACATAAGCATACCATCACTGTCAATCCAAAACTCACTCTCTACACCATCAACTATTTGATGCTTCTTCTTTCGCAACAACTCATCGGAATCCTTCTCCACAAGAATACGATCAATAAAAGTCGGTCGCACAGAAAACCGAGCCATTAACACATCTCCACTGCCCATCTCTAACTCTGCATTCAGCTTCTCCACTTGACAAAAATTTTCAACTCTGGCACACCTCACACAAGACAAACTCCCAGTTGATTTTCTACTCAAAGCATCGGCCACAACATTGGCCTTTCCAAGGTGATAATGAATCGAACAGTCATAATATTTTATCAATTCTAGCCATCTCCTCTGCCTCAAATTTAGTTCCTTTTGTGTGAACAAATATTTGAGACTCTGATGATCAGTGTAAATCTCACAAGTCACACCATAAAGATAATGCCGCCATTGCTTTAGAGCAAATACCACTGCTGCCAACTCCAAGTCATGGGTAGGATAATTCAGCTCATTAGGCTTCAGCTGACGTGAAGCATAAGCAATAACATTCCCTCTCTGCATTAGAACACACCCCAAACCGCGCAACGAGGCATCACTATAAATTACCAAATCATTGGTACCTTCATGAACTGTCAAAACAGGAGCGGTCACCAACTTTTCTTTCAACAGCTGAAAACTCCTCTCGCATTCGTCAGATCACACAAATCTGACATTCTTACGAATCAGCTTTGTCATAGGCAAAGCAATCTCCGAAAAACCACGGATAAAGCGACGATAATATCCAGCCAAACCCAGAAAACTCCGGATCTCAGTCACACTAGACGGTGTTGGCCAACTCACCACTGCCTCTATCTCTTTCGGATCCACACGGATGCCATCACTAGATATCGTGTGCCCCAAGAAAACCACGCTCTTCAGCCAGAACTCGCATTTGCTGAACTTCCCAAATAACTGCTTCTCCCTCAAGGTCTGCAACACAGTCCTCAGGTGATGTTCATGTTCCTACATGGTACGGGAGTAAACAAGAATATCATCAATAAAAACCACCACAAAAGAGTCCAGATAGGGTTGAAAAACCTGATTCATCAAATCCATGAAAACTGCCGGAGCATTTGTCAGCCCAAAAGGCATGACCAAAAACTCAAAATGCATGTACCTAGTACGAAAAGCTGTCTTCGGTACATCACTATCCCTGATCTTCAACTGATGGTACCGGATCGCAAATCAATCTTTGAGAATATAGTTGCCCCTTGTAACTGATCAAACAAATCATCGATTCGAGGAAAAGGGTACTTGTTTTTAACAGTCACCCTATTCAGATGCCGATAGTCAATACACATCCTCATGGATCCATCTTTCTTCTTCACAAAGAGCACAGGTGCACCCCATGGTGAAGAACTGGACTAAATAAAGCACTTCTCCAAGTACTCCCTCAACTGCACTTTCAACTCGTACAGTTCTGCAGGTGCCATTCTGTATGGCGCAATAGATATGGGGCTCACCCCAGGCAACAGCTCAATAGTGAACTCAATTTCCTCTATCGGGAACAACTCCTGGCAAGTCATCTGGAAACACATCTTCGAATTCTTTCACCACTGGAATATCTGAAATCTTTGTCTCCACTTCACGATCATCGACAATATAGGCTAGATAGCCTTGACACCCTTTACTAAGGAGTGTCCTAGCACGCATACTAGAAATAAGACAAGATTTGTCCACTTTCTTTTCACCCCAAATTTTTATGTTGTCCTCATCTGGAATAATAAACAGAACTTCTTTCGACAAACAATCAATCAAAGCATGGTGTGCTGACAAGAAGTCCATACCCAGAATAACATCAAACTCAGTCATCGACAACGGTACTAAATCCACTGCTAGTCGCCTACCCTCTACCTCTAGAGCACAATCCGGATAGAAAGTATTCACTCTAACCGTCTCCCTCATAGGCGTAGATATGGCCAAAGTATAAGGTAAGACCATTGAAGGTCTATCAAGCATACGACCAAAGGATTCTGATATAAACGAATGGGTAGACCCAGAATCAAGAAAAACTCGAACATAAAACCCCGATATAAGAAATGTACCTGTAACCACATCTGGTGCTGCCTCTGCCCCCTGACGTGTCACAGCAAAGACTCTGCCTGGAACAACAGCAGTACTCTGACCACGGCCCTGAACCACTGCCGCACTGCCTACTGAAGATGCTGGAGCACTACGAGGTTTGGTGCACTTCGACGCCTTATGACCCATCTCTCCACAAGAATAACATTTCACCTGATGCATCTCTTCATCTTTCATTGGGCACTGACGAATCATGTGACCCTCTCCTCCACATCTGAAACAACGACGATCACCACTCTGCACGCTAGCCCCTGAAAACCGACTGTCACCCTGACTGCCCTTCTCTTTCTGCCAACTCCTCTGAGATTTGGAGTCACCGTGCCCCTTGCCAGTAAAAGTCTTCCCATCACTGTTTTTAGCATAGCCACCCTCACTGGTAGCTTTCCCTGACCAACTGCCACTGGTCTTCCCCTTCTTGTCCCTGTGATCAATCAAATTCTGAACATCTTTGCCAGTCATCCTGGCCATCTCCACTAAGTCAGCATAGTCTCTCTCTCTAAACTGAGTCAAACGTGTCGCAATACTGGGAATCAGTCCCCCGCGAAACCTCTTACACCGTTTGGCATCGGTGTTGACCAGCTCCACTGCATATCGAGACAAAGCAGCAAACTTTATCTCATACTCATCCACTGTCATACTTCCCTGCTTTAGATACAAGAAAGCATTCTCCTGCTCAGTACGATAACTCTCTGGGTAGAAATGGTCGTTGAACCCTTTGATGAAATCCCAGGTGATAATCCTAGGAACTCCACCCTTCTCCACTGTAGTCAGCTGGCGACTATAAGCTTCCCACCAAATTAGGGTCTCGCCTTTTAGATTGAAAGTCGCTAAATTGACTTTATGTTCATCAGATGCTCCCATAGCACGCAAAACTCTTTCAACTCCCTTCAGCCACTCCTCTGCTAGAGCGGGAGACACTCCCCCACCAAACTCTGCCGGATACATCCGGCGAAATCTCTCAAGCAAACTGGTCCCTGCTGCTCCCTCTCTCTGAGCAGTCTGCCACTGCATATATGCAGCCTGGTTCTCCAGAAACTGAGTCATGGCTGCCGCTACTCTATTCCCTGGGATCGCTGGAGGTGGATTCCCTTGTGCATGAGGCTGATTCACCTCACCCTCTGCAGGTCCGGTGGAAGCTGCATCCTCTACATTCTCCATTACACTCTCCTGATTGCCAACAAAGATTTATTAGAGACAATCAACACATAAAGTACACAATACAGTACATCTCATAATAATGTGTAAAGCAAAACAAATCATTCAACACTTTTCAAATTGGATTTCAAGGTAGTTGCCTGGGTGTTAAAGTAACACGCATAATAATCCCGGAATATACTCTCTACTGACTCATCCCAACTCTCTCCTCAAAACCTCAAGCACCCTTGACTCCAGAATCTAACCTAGAGCTCTGATACCAAGCTGTCAAGACCCATTCCAGAATATAATAATAATATTAAAGCTGGCACGGATACATGACTAAAAAAAGCATCAACAACTAAAAACCCAAGTGATATAAGTAACAATGAGCTCATAAATCTGACTGCAGAATAAAAACACATCGGAAGTATTGAAATATAAAACTCCAAACCAATGGTCTAATAAAACTACACCAACAAAAACTCAATTCTCTCAAACTCAACTGATATAAAAGAACCAGTCTACCTCAAAACCACAACTACAAAACAAGCTGCAAAAGAACTGTCTCCAACACGTAGTAACCTCTACTAAACTACTCTGAAAGGCAATTCGGCAATGGCTGGCAATGTGAACCTGCTACTCTTCCTGACCTGGATATAGATTGCAAAACAAAACAGCAAAAGATATCCAAGAGTGTCAGCTACAACAGTCAATATATGCACTTTAATATGTAAAGAGAAACTCACAGTGTACAGGTAAAGTACAAGTAGAGAACAAGTAACTAAGGGGTTGTGCCTCTCCTCTTTCTATCACGTAAACATGCAATTGTCCAAGGGGTGGTGTCTCTCCGCAATTAACACGTAATCATGCCTTTGTCCATATGCTCTT
Source organism: Monotropa hypopitys (assembly GCA_002855965.1). Lineage (NCBI taxonomy): Eukaryota > Viridiplantae > Streptophyta > Magnoliopsida > Ericales > Ericaceae > Monotropa > Monotropa hypopitys. The sequence goes on from NMUG010003470.1 coordinate 8,948, forward strand.
TGTAATCGTGCCCATAGTACATTTCTTTAATTTAATTGTTGTATAACGTGCCCATAGCACCAAATCCCTACTCGGCCTAACAGCATAAAAGTATGCCACAGGATCATCTTTTCTCATATTTCAACAATGGCGAACTAATCAAGCCCCAAATCCCTGCTCGGCCTAACAGCATATAGAGCACACCACGGGATCATCTCTTCTCAATTTCCCTACTCGGCCTAACAGCATATAAAGCATGCCAAGGAGATTATCTCTTCACATTTCAACACCACTGCTCGGCCTAACAACTCAATTGAGTATGCCCCAGGGTAATATTATCTCTTTCTCTTCATGTTTTTGCCAATCATTGTAATATGTTCTTTTCGAGTAGGTGATACCAACAAAGAGTATATAAATCTCAACAAGTGTTTACAACATGCTCATCATGCCAATGCATAAACCACATCATCTCAAACATGCCCATAGCATAACTAACAATATTGATTCATATTCAATGCATGACATTAACATATCTCATCTTTAATCATGCTTGCATGCGATTAAGAAAAGCAAGTAACTTCACACAATTGTCACGTAAGCAACATGCAATTACACCCCACTTTTATGCACTAACTCATACATAAGCAAAGCACATATATTGAAAGGTATCTACACACTCACCTGCTGCGTGAACTCGCCAAATAATAATCTACTGGGGTGCTTTGGAAGATCCCGGTTGATCTCCTGTTATAATATAACCACGTGTAAATAATCCTTCCAAACTTTATTTATAAATAAAAGATTCTTATTACTGTTTTGACTCCTTAAGGTCTGGAAATCCCTCTTAAAAGTGTTTAAATTAAGTTTAAGATCAAAGCACAACACCCACCCAATTTTCTCCGAAAATTCCTTCTGACCGGTATGCGACCGGTACACAACCGGTGTACCGCCAGGCATGCCGGCCGAAATGCCGGTTAGTGTAAAATTTCGCTTTTATAAAAGACCAACCTACTGCCCAAATTTGACCAAAACCGGTACGATAACCGGTATGATAACCGGTGTACCGCCTGGCATACCGGTCGGCATGCCGGTTAGTTCATTTTTTTAACTCTTGAGTCAACCTACGTTTACTGGCAATTTTTGTTAAGGCCGGTATGGGAACCGGCATGCCGCCCGGCACACCGGCCGGTGTACCGGTGCGCATACCGGTTAGAGCAGAACTCAGCAGATCGAAAAAACTGCTTAATCCTCCTCAATTTTTTTAATCAAAACCTCTTTAAACTCAATCTAAAAAGCCTCAAATCCTCAAATCAAATACTCTTCAGTGTAGTAGACATCTACCCTCAATTCATACTAAAAATTGGGCTTCAAAAACCAACTTTAATCCATCTTAAACCATGATTTTCCAAGTAGATCTAAAAAAACAGTCCTTAAACGAGATTAGTGAAAAACCACTAATCTGAGATTAATTACCCACGAAATTAAAAATCTAATTACATAGGGTTTACCTCTAAGATGTTATGAACAATATTGAAGGAGACTTCTTCCTCTAAATCCTCCTCCAAAGCTTCAATCCAAGATGTTTTTCCCAAGTCTCTCTCTTAATCTCTCTCTAAGTTCTCTATAGCCACCAAGGGTTTGGAGTAACCCTAATGAGAGTGTAAACTCTCAATATAATCCCTAATGACAGATTTTTTTACCTAATTACCTTTTTGCCCTCACTTGTAAGTTCTAATATCCCTTGTGTGCCACTCCTCACAATTTTATATGTATTTTAATACAATTACAATTGTTTTTATTAATAATTATTATAACTCTCTAAAATAATATAAACCCCTCCACACATATTATTTTTCCTTCCTTTTTTCTTCTAAAATTTTATAATAATCCAATTTAATTTCTTTAAATTGGTTCGGGCGTGACAGTGATAGTGTCGACTGACTATCACAATGCAAAGATATATGTGGCATAGGTTTTGGCCACATGGGAATCTCCCACAACATACTTCTCATCCACTCAGTCTCTTTTATCCATAATGCTAATGCCACAAACTCAGCTGCCATAGTTGAGTCTATAATGATACTCTATTTCTTGGAACCCCAAGAAGTTGATCCTCCATCAAGAGTGAATATTCAACCACTTGTTGGTAAGTGATCTTCATTCTCAACTATCCAACTAGCATCAGTGTATCCTTCTATAATTGAAGGGTACCCGCTATAGACTAATCCATAGTCTTCTTTAGATATTGCAACACCCGATTAACCACATTCCAATGGATGCCAATTGTGAGCATATCTACTCAGTTTACCTACTCATATGCAATATCTGGTCTCGTACAAGTCATGGCATACATTAAGCTTCATATCACCCTAGAATAATTAAATTGTGAAACTGCTCTTCCAGTATTAGAGTACAACTTAGCATGTGGGTCAAAAGGTGTCATGTCCTGGAATTTCCAAGGACTTTTAAAATGTTTTTAATTGATTTTGTTCATAAATAAATAAATAAATTCCCAGAAATAGGTAGGTCCATGTGTTGAGTCATGCTATTGGCATTGATGGATCTAGAGTTTGGAAGTGTTGGAGTTGATTTGGTGAGGTTTACTCTGGTTTTAGAGGTATTGATCCTAGTTGGATTTTGGCTTGGCCTTGGCCCATGGTCCTTGGTTCATGTTTTCGAAAATGGAGTTGAATGTTGGAAGTGGGATATAGGCTATTTTCTGGTAATAGGAGTCTTGGTTTGAGTGAATAGGTAAGGAGTTTGAGGGAATAGAAGTTCGGCTTGGGGTAGGGTGAAGTCCCCTTTGGTTTTTCAGAAAAAGGCAGAGAGCCTTGCGGGAATTGGAGTAGGAGAGGCTAATCATTGGTTTACCGGGAGAGGGGCAGGAGAATTTCGAGAAAGGAAGAAGAAGGAGGAAGGGCTAGGCCCTGGTTTACCGGAGGATGGGGCTCTATTGTCAAAGGCGCGCCTAGGCGCACGCCTAGGCGCGAGGCGCGGCGGGGCGCAGGGTTGGGGCCTCGGGAGGTCTGTGCCGCAACCCCTTCAAAGAGGCGCAGCTGAGGCGCTGAGGCACGGCTGAGGCGCGAGGCGCGTGCCTTATTCGTTTTTACGGGAAACCCTATTTTTTGAAGCTATTGTTATCCCTCTCGCTTGCTCTCTCTCACTCCTGCTCCCTCCCTCTCGACTGCTCTCCCTCTCGCATGTTCCCTCCCTCTCGCCTGCTCTCCCTCTCGGCTCCTCCTCCCTCTCCCTCTACGTTCTCGCATCCTCCTCCCTCTCCCGTTCTCCCCTGCTTCTTCCTCTCCCTCTATTGTTGTGTCTCTCTCACGGTTGCTCCTCTCTCTCGCCTGTTTTTACCGATGTAATATACGCTGTTTATATGTGTTTACTATATATATGTATGTGATTTATAAGTATATAAGTTGTGTACATTACGTATATATGTGTAGTACTATGATGTGGATCTTATTACTGTTGACTTTGATGATGATTAGTTTGTCTTTATGATATTTGAACTTTGAAGTGCAAGTAGAAATTAGTTATTTTATTTCTATTTTAAGCATTGAACGTTTGTGCTATTGTTGCATTTGACATGGTATTTATAATTAGAAATATTGGTATATACTATTTTTTTATTTCTTTTCGCCTTATTGTGCCTCGCTTCGATAAGGTGCGCGCCTCGTCTTGCGCCTCGCGCCTAGACCCCAGCAGGCCATTTGCGCCTCGTTGCGCCTCGCGTCCCAAATTACTATGGGAAGGGGGGTAAGGGGGAGCAACCCCTTGCTTTTCCAGTAAATGGTGAGGGAAAAGGAGAGGCCAGAGAGGTGAGGAGACTCCTGCGGCTGGGTCTTCCAGAAAATGGCAGCCCCTTTTCCGGTAATGTGGAGAGATGAGGGAGTGCAGAGAGATAGGGGTGAGAAACTGAGGCATGGTCTTCCGGTAGAGTAGGCATGGTCTTCTGGTAGAGAATGAGGCCTTGGGGGAATTGGGAAATGCTCAGACTTGTTTTTCCGGTAAAGGGGAAGTCCTTTATCGGTTGAGCGTGTGTACGGATGAAGGCAGTGAGTTGGCTCCTTTCTGCTTTACCGGTAATTGAGGCATGTTCTACCGGTAGAGCGTGAGTTAAAAATCTGAGGTGTTTTTGGAAATTTGTCCAGAGTATAAATACTCACTTAGGGCATCCCCTAAGTCATTTTTCGGCCCAGACCTCTCTCTCTAACTCCGTTTAGATCTGGTGAGTTCTCTCTCTCTCTCTCTTTTCTCAACTTCTCTCTCTATCTCCCTACTTGGAATCTAAGCTCAAGGCCTTCATTAACCTTATAGCTTGTGTTCCCCTCTACGCTCTCCTACCCATTTTGAGTCAAGATTCGAAGACACCCTCATCTAGGGTTTTCTCTCTCTTCAAGATTTGAGGTAAACCTACATCTCTCTTGTGTATATGTTGTGCTAGACAACTCAAGACATTTTTTACATGGAATCTAATATTTTCTCTAAAACTTAAACCCTCAGGATTTCTAAGATGGTTCTCTATGAACCTCAAACTTATTGCATTCTAGTAAGAATGTTGTCTCTTTTGGAGTTGTGTGTGAGTAAAGTGGGTTGTCTCGTGTGGGTTTGACCCTTGTGAGAGGTCTAGAGAGAAATGAGATGATATGGGTGTTTGTGGGGAAATTCCGAGTTGATTAGGAATAGTTGGTGCTTGTGTGCACACTAGGTGTTTGTAGAAATGCCTAGGTGAATGAGAAAGTGATTTGGGAGTGTGAATTCATCACCCTTAGTTGGGATATCATCCCTATAGTGTATGTACTCGTATTTGGGTTGGGTAAACGACTAAATGTGGTGTGAAATGATGTTATGGGAATTCGTCCCTAGAAAGTAAATTGGTTACTTGTTTGGGAAATTCGTTCCCATAGATTGAACTCGTCAATCTACTATATATATACATAACAGCCAACAACGATGTGTGAATGTGGAAGAGTGTGAGAATGGGATCAATTCATGGTCCCCTGGACAATCCGTGGTCATTCAGGTGTGAGGTTGGTTCTTGAATTCGTTGAGACAACATGAATCAATTCGTGATTCACTCGTGAGCTAGTCGGTCCTTGAATTCGTTGAGGCGACTATAAATCAATTCCCGGTTTGATGGCTTTCTAGGTTGGTCCTTCAATTTGTTGAGGCAACCCCAAAAATAGTCCATGATTGACTGTAGGGCCGGTCCTTGAATTTGTTGAGGCGGTTCGAATCTCATGTGACTCTTTCTAAAAATTATTCCAAGTCGGGAATTGAACCAACTTAATCATTCAAGATAAAAGCCACCAATGTGTATATACTTATACTTGTGTAGTAGGATGTGTGGAAAGGTAGTTGGGTGGGCTAGGTGTGGGTTAAGGCTAATTCGTAGCTTTGGCTAGTGGGTTGAGATGGTACGAGATAGGATTGATGTGGTTGGTAGTGAGGAGTGTTCAAGGCTAAGTCGTAATCTTGATTTTATATTGTTTAGAGAGTGTTGAGTAGAGGTTGGCTAGAATCCTAGTCTAGTTGAGCTTTTGGTTAAGGGTCACTTTGTGACCTTAGGCTTTAGTACTGGGAAGTTAGTCACGAGTTTAAAAATATGTGTCCAACACTTTGCGAACTCCGGAAAGCCAATGACTGGCCTCAATAACACATATTTTCAAACACATATTTTCACGTCGATGAGGATGAGTTGCGAGTGTCCTTTGCCTCTTATCAATTGGTTGGGGAAGCAGTAGAATGGTGGAGTTCCATCGTTGAGGCCAGGAAGGATGCTAGGAGGATGACTAGGATTGTAGATCCAGGCGCAGTTGTGGAAGGTGCAGATGCTATGTCATG
>NMUG010003471.1:0-14775 GCA_002855965.1 Monotropa hypopitys
CACCATAAACAAAGGAGTCCATAGTTCGAAAAGAATTAAAGAAAACACACGTCACAGTCATCCCCAAGAAATTGAAGGCAAAGATACCAGCAAACCAATTGCCGACATCAGTAGTTTAAAGTAATTATTACAGACCCATCAGAATAAAAACAAATAGTCTTATCAAACTATGGTCATATCAGTGATGATATTCTCAGAGGATGGCTCTGTAGTAGTAGACAGTAGTAGATCAGACGAAGATGTTGTTAAAGGAGGAATGGTGTCTTGTGTAGAAGTCTCAGAAGTTGTGAAAGTCGGGTGAATGGCAGCCTGATCGATTAGAAGATCAGATGAAGGTGGTATGCTTGTGGAAACCTGCCCATGGGTCCCTGGCAGTGTGGGATCAATTTCTTCCTGTGCTGGGGACACAGGCTGGAAAGACAAGAATATGGAGGGCAATGGAGTCACCATGCGAAGCGGAGAATCCAAAGCCACTCCCATAAAGTCTAAAGTTGCCCCCAGTACCTGTAAAAAATTGAATACTCCAAGCCAGGGAGTGACTTAGTAAATTCCTTCAGGTACTCCTCCCTAGTCTCGTGGGATCCGGCAACATGTCCCTCCTCCCGAGCTTCCTTGATTTCTTGAAGGTGTCTTTATTTCAATTCAACGACCTCTTTTGGGATTCCTCCAAAGCAATGGAGCGCAGTTTGAATTTTTCAGCAGCTACACTCATCTCTTCCTGGTGTGCTGTAAATCTCCTTCTTGACTCCTCAAGAGCATCAGCCCTGAACTTTTCTAGGAGCTTCTGTTGCTTATTGAATCGATGGTTGGATTCCAGCTCCACTTGCTTGATCTTGGCATGATATGTCAGTATATCACTGGCAAGCTGAGATGTCTTCTCCGTCAGCATTGCAATTTTCTCATCCTTCTTGGTAATTTGAACTAAGAGGTTGCTATTCATAGATTGTTCATGCTCATACTGAATGCACAACTCAGCGAGTCTCTTGTTCAGTACGGCAATGCACTATACGACCTACAGAGTGATAAGGAAAGAAGAGTAAGTAAAATTTGTAAATATGAAGTCAAATCAGGTTTATGTTGAAAGTTACCTTGAAGGAGCCTACACAGGCTGAAGCATAGAGATCAATGTCTTCACGTCTTTCCTCTTCCATGTCTTTGGGTAGAAGAATTTCTCGGGCCAGGCCTATAGCAGTTGGCAGTTCTTCTACCTGGTCAGTCACTTGCACGAAGGTTTTCCCTCCTTTTTTCAGAGAGGTAGCCATAAGATAGGGTCCAGATTGGCCCTTGGTCGTTAGTTTCGTTATGTTTTTGCCTTTTAGGAGGGGGGAGATCCTCTTCTACTTCTGAAGGAACAGGAGTCTGAACATCAATTGGAATTACTGCTACAAGTGGGAGTGCGATTATGGGTTCAGTGGTAATAGGAAGAGGTACAGTGACCTGTGTTGACTTGGTCTTGGTAGAGGCAGGTTTAGGTATGGTTTTGGCAGTAGTGGTTGGACGGATTCTAGTGCCGGTGGCAACAGCCTCCGCCAGTGCGGCAGTTGGCAGTGCGTCTGAGGAAGCGGTGGGGGCAGGTCGGTAAGCTGGTGAAGAGCGTATCCGGTTATCGACAAGTTTTTGCTAGACTCCGTCAAGGTTGAATCGGGTCATATTGTCTTCTTGGTTGTTCGGGCTAAGTTTCAGGGCAGTAGGGGCAGTACGACTAGAAGCACCAGTCTCTACGATGATGGCTTTCCCTTTGTCAAATTTAGCACCTGGTACTCTGGTTAGAGTTCCGGTTGGTTGAGGTGGTCTCTGGGCTTCAGGGTCTGGATTGATTACTAGGGAAGGTTGTCTTATCCCGCAATAACATCGATAATGGTTGACGTAATCAAGAAGGTTGGAGATGGATCTGTCTAGGGTAAATCCGCGAGAATTTGTGTGGGTCAAGGCGCGCTCAACTTCAGCAGCCTTGTATTCTTTGTTCTTCAAGAATTTCTTGTTGATCTTTTTAGCAGCTACAAGACATCACAAGACAGGAATCAGTAAAAGAGTTGTAAGAAGTTTTGGAAAGCAGAAGAAGGAAGTAAGAACTAAGAGGGGATGAAACTAATAGGGGGTTCCGACATGACGCAGGAGGGATTAGTTCTGATTCTCTCTAGTGGCTTACTCCCAATTGCCAATGACAATGAGAATATCATCATCGTTACCTTTCTCGGTGTCTGGGATATTTAAGACTAACTTCCCACTCTCAACCATAAACTTAAAGTACCAAACCCCTGGTCAGGTACTATTAATGGTGTAGTGGTATAAGATTTCATAGATGGTCATCTTGGACCCGATTATGCGGTTCAGGACTGCAACCCCCATCATGATGCACACCATATTGGTGGACATCTGAGTGGGGATGTGGCCTGTGTATTTGCAGAAATCACGGAAGAGAGGTTCAAAGAGAAGCTTGATTCTCACCTCAAAAATGTCAATCAAAGGAATAACCAAGGTGTTGTTATCAGCCTCCTTAGCATGATATGTCCCAGGGGCCAATTCGACAGAAACGTAGTCCGGGATGTTAAAGTATTCCCAAAAGCCTGCCAGTTTTTGGGGGTCATTTACTCTAGCCCAGAATATTCCCATAGTTTGAAGAAAGTTAAGTTTGGAAGAAGAGAGAAAGGAGGTTACATTGGTTTAGTTACGGATGCGGAATGTAGAAAAGTTCGAAGGAATTGGGCCTAAGGCTTGAGTTCTATATTTAAAGAAGAGGATGTATTGGAGGGAATGTTTGGGGAATGAGGTTTTAGTTTGGCACGATGATGAGTGAATTTTGAGTAGTTTAAGAATTTTATCTCGATTTGCATAATTTCAGTATTAATCACAGTGTATGGGTCCCATCGCATTATGGGGTAATGATGGTTGTCGGTTATAAATGAGTGGAAATTACAAATTGGAGGATAACTGCACGACGTCGTTTGTGGCAGCCCGGGAATCTTTGCCTACTCCTGCAGTGCAGCTGAAGCAGTCAAAGCTGGGGGCAATTATGGTATGGTAAATCTGGATTAGCTACATGGCATGTGGATTCTGATACCCTGTGCAACTATTCAGTGTGGTAAGGGCATCATGTATGATTATACACTTAGTATGATGTTGTGGCCTATGTATGGCACTACGGGATACGGCCAACTCAGCAGAGTTGACATCCAGGTAGTACGACATGTGGGAAGCTTGGTAATACAGTCTGGATCCCCCCAGATTTAGCCACCAGTACGTCCATAGGGAGTCCAGACCGAGGATAAGATTTGGCCTGCTATGGCTAAACATCCAGACAACATGTGAGCTTAATTGAGGGACATACGGAACTGGATCGAGAAGGATTTAGCCAGATGTGTATTCCCTAAACAATTCCTGGACCAGAACTAGAGTGATAGAGCTCGTCGTGGGCCCAATGGCTACGTGGTGCTTAGGATTAGGTTAGGCCCATTGGGCTAGGCATCCTGGTAGTGAGACGAGAAGTCTCTTGTCTAGATTCATCCTGCCTTCTTAATGAGAAGTTATGAAGTTAGAACGGCGCGATTAATGATGGGAAAAGAGGTATAAAAGCAGACAATTACTCCCTTTAGAGGGGACCGACAATTCTGGTAATAAAACTCTACCCAAATTTCCTCTCAGACTCTCGTATTCATTTCCTTTAATTAGGGTTAAGTTTCTCTTTTACCGGGACTAACTTAATCATCGGAGGGCCTTCTAAGCCACTTGGCTAGGGGGTCATCTAACCATTTGTGGTTGTAGAAAGATACCGGGAGTAGGCGAAGCAAGAGATCAAGAAAGAGTACAAGAGGAAATAAGTTGTAGAAGCAGACAAGTATTGGAGTCAAAGTCAATAGCTGTATCTTTGCAGGGGTAGGATTTATCCCTACACAGATAATATAATGGTTTTTAAGAGTAACATCGCATGGTTGAATCCAAGGTAGAGTTATGTATTGCTTAGCAACAGTCTCTACCTTCTTTAAAAAAAGCAAATTATGGGAGATTGAGCGAATCCCAACGATAGTATAAAAATCCTCATATTTGGTCGAGGTATAGGGTAGTTGACTTTCCACCCACACAAAAATTGCGAATCTTTTTCTTTATGAATCGACAGACAAAATTTCTAAAGAATTTTGTTTGAACAAATACACATGAATTGGGTTATTTCAAAATATGTCTTAGCAATTGAATTTCTATATGCTAACTTTTGAAAAAAATATTCTTGTGGCATCCACGACTTAAAAAAACTCATATACACATTTTAGCTATGATTACATGATTGCGACTAAAATGTGGTTGTCACGCCCCGGATTTTCAAACCATTTTTTTGAAATACAGTTTAAATAATAAACATGGGATACAACTACTTGCTATTCAGATACAGTCAGTTGAGTTTCTCATTACATTACAGTACAATACAAAGTAAAGGTACAACAAGTAGAGAGTGGAAGAGAAGTACAAGAGCAAGCCTATTACAACTGCTACTGTAAACAGAAATAGCTACAAGTACAGAGTAAAGAAACTACGACAGAAAGTACTGAAACTGAAGTACAACACAAAAGAAAGTACAACTGAACTACTCTGTGAAAGAAGAACAACTATAACTGAAATACTGCATCTACACTACCCTGTACAAAGAATCCACTACAACTGAGGAGGCCGAGTCCAAGAAAACCCAGCAGCTGACTCCAACTCCAAACCACCAAGTCCGTCCAGCCCTGCAGCACAGACTAGAAAAAGGAAAAGAAAGAGGGTCTGAGCAAACAACAGCTCAGTGAGAAAAAAACTCCTAATTACTACCAAACATGCACATGCGGTATGTGCCTATGTATCCACAAGTAAACATACAAGCAGTAAGGAAACTAAAGTGCGCGTAGTGTAAACCTAACTCAAGGTAACTGTAACACTCAGGAAATTTTAGTTAATTTCTATCCGTTCAATAAATTCAATAAATCGAAATTTATGTGTTGTTGAGGTATTTAGATGTTTGGGAGCATCTAAAATGATCATATGTCATGTTGAGTAAGTCCGGGTGAGATAGGCGTCCTCGGCATGAAGTTCGACGATGGTTGAGTGTTCGGATAAGTCCTAAATCGCGTTTAAAAATCCATCGACCTGAGGCGTTCTTAAAAACAGAATTAATTGTTCATGAAAGTCGTAGATAATTCGATTACGAATCTAACGCAACTTGAATCGTCTCAATCGGAGTCCGAACGAAAACGTTATGGCCGTTTCTTTGGAAAAACTTGCAAATTATGAGCAGATCAAGTTTGCACCGGTGCAGAGGAAAGTTGCACCGGTGCACAACCCTACTGTTCGAATTTGTAACAAGTTTGCACCGGTACAAATAATGTTGTTTGGCCGATTTTGAGGCTCATTAAGGGATTTTTTGTAATTTAAAGTGGGAGTGCTATATATACTCTATATGCACGATTTTTCCTCTTCTTCTCCTCTCCAAAACCCTAGGTTTTAGATTGGTTGCTCGTCTAAGATCTTGGTCTTCTTTAACATTGTAGAGCATTGCGAGAGCTCCACAATGGCGAGATTGGTTCACTCCGGTAATGGAGGTTTGACTGGACCTTTCCGGTGAGCCGGGGAAAACAGGAACTACACGATAAGGGGTTGACGAGCCCTGATGCGGAACTAGCCGAGACTCTGTGATTGTTGACCGATATCTGCCTTGCTCCTACTAGAAGGCACGGATATGAAATACATTTGACACTTGGAATATAATGGGAATTGGAAAATGTTTATATAACGGAAAACAAGTCTTTTACTTAGTGTGAGTCGACACTTGGATACAATACCCTTTGGCCTTGTCTAGGCAGTCTTTTGATATATGTTGGATACGGCTGCTTCTCTTTCTCGAGTCTTGGTTAGACACAGTGGTTTACTACTTTTCTTTACGATGAGTCAAACGTGGAACTTTGAAAGAAAAGAAAATGTTTTTAATTATAATGAGATCCATTGCATTGCATAGTTTATATTTCTTGCATTGTCATACACTTGTACCCAATATTATAGACGGTAGGAGATAGATTATCTCTACCATGCGGTGGTGCCTGACCCTCTACTTTTGTAGGGTCTTTTGCACTTTACTTGGAGTAGTTGCTGGATCCTTCACAGGACCTGGAGCTTGACCGGACTGTAGTGATAGATTGCTTTCTTTTCAGTCATGTACTTTTCTTTCTTTTCTGTTGGCCGACTTGTACAGGATAAGTTTATAATATCCTATTGGCCTTTCTATTTTATTTGGGGCGCTGTTGTACATGGTTCTATTATAAAACCCTTTTGCCTCTTTTTCTTTATTTCATTCAAGGCAAGCATGTAATGTAATGCGTAGTGTAATTGGCAGTGTGTGTGTGTGTGTAATAGATAGCTCTTTACCCTTTTTGTTTGGATACTCTTACCTATTTAGCACTTCTCAAAAACAATATGTCTCAAAATTTGGGAGTATTACAGTTGGTATCAGAGCGCTAGTTCCGATTTACCTCGGACTTAGGTGAGCCTTTTAGTCTCAATGAGCGCACCGTTTCTTTTGTGTAACTCTGAGGAATTGTATTTAGGGTGCATGGCATGTGTATCTAGGCATTGAATGTGTGTGCATTACATGGATCTCATAAAACAACAAGTTTTTATAACTCGAAATAACAAACTGGTTTGGAAATTCGTGGTGTCTACCCCCCTTCGAGTTGGTCTTGTTGTTGTTCTTTTAGGATTTTGAGTAAAATCCTGTCTCTGTTGCCTGTCTGGAAATTTGTTAGAGGATCTCGTTGACATTGGACTTGTTTGTTCGGTTGTACCCTCTTGTTGGTAGTAGTGATTCCTACACCGGTATAGTTAAATGTTTCGAGTTCCTTTTTCTTAGTGCGTGAATGAGTTTCTTCGTTGACTCTAGTGGTGATTTGGCACCTTATTCCTCGGTTTCGATCGTTGGTGACTGTAGTTATGGCTTGTCGAGCCTATTCCTCCATAGGAACCAGATTCTTGTTGTTCTCATCGTGGATTTTGAGCCTATTTCAGGTAGCGGGTGATGAACTTTGCGTCAGTCAGTGGATTTGATTGCCCTCCTAGTGAGGATAATAATCTAGCGCATGATTGGGTAATAATTTCTTGAGTTCTCTCTCCTGTGATCGTGGATGAACTCTTTGTTCGATATTTGTTGTGGAGAAATGTCACTTCTCTTGACGTTGGTGGTCCGACTGTCATTCTTGTGACTGAAAATTTTTAGTGCTCTTGCAATTGAGCCTTGAACTCTGTTTCACTTCTTGAAGTTGATATCTGGAGCTTGTCTTCGATACCGTGGCTTGGTTGTTTCCTTGTGGTGGAGTTGTGACTCCCGTTCTCATTGCGCGGTAGACTTCTTGCTTGATAGGCTTGTGGTTAAGGTTTGTTTACCTTTGGGATTGATTGGGTCTCCCTAGTGTGTATAGTTCCTTGTGTGAGTTGTGGAATCTCAGCATAGCCTTGCTTGTGGGATTGTGATTGGTGGTTACTTCGTAATGTGTTAGCACTTGGTGGTCTAGCGAGTGTGACTTCTTTGGGAAGTAAGAATATTGCAGGATAGTAAGGCTTTGCATGGAAGAAATTGTGTGTGACTCACTTGGTATGTGAAGTATCCTCGGATTAGTAGGTTCACCTTGCGGGCTAGTGCCAAGTAGTCGATGTTAGTGGTGGTAGTGCTCTACCCTTCCTTGATGCGAGAGTTGAGTTTGGCTTGTGGTTTGAGGTTCTTTGAGGATTTGTGTTGAACTTAGTGCCTTGCGGTTGCAGTACTTCTTGGTTGATTGAGAAGGACGAAAGAGTTTAAGTGTGGTATCTTGTTCTTGTGGTAGCCCTAAGTTATGACTTGAAGTCTTATGAGATGGACTGAGTTGTGTAGGTCCACTAATGGTTAGGTGATTCCTTGATCATTTGGGTATTTGGTTAGCCGGTTGTGTCAGTGATTTGGTTGTTTGGTTAGTTGGATTGTGGAACAACTTGAGAAATAGCCTTGTGTTGAAATTGTCTCAATTGGTTATTGGTCTTGTTGTGTGAATTGAGTGTTAGACCTCCTTTTGAGGTGCCTTGGTATTTGTCGATGAGTTGTCGTTGTTGTGGTTATGTTATGAGCTGGGAAAGTGGTTTGAGGATTTTAGTTCTCTCTTAATGTTTTGGAGTGATATCACGTGTGTGACTGTCTTGTGGTTCTTCCTAGAAGCGGCATTTGGGTTCTTGCCTTATTGGATGATAATGTGGAGAGTGAATGAGTTTGGATTAAGAGATAGAAGTGTGGTGACCTTGTTTGGTGACTTAGAGTTTAGAATGCAGAGTTGGTTGAAGTCATTATTTTGGTAGAGTTAAAAGGTTTGGGTTGATGACCTGAGGTGTCATGTGTCTTGCTTGATATTTGGAGATGAGAATAGAGTTTGCTTTCTCATTTGGGCATAAGGTTGTAGGAGGTGACTTATGTTTGGGGTATCCTTGTGACTTCGTCTTGGCAGTGACGTGTTGTTCTTCTTGCGCGTAGAGAATCATTTCCTCGCAGAGCTTGTTTTAAGGAATCGTATCCTTGTTTTGTGCCCTCTTGTCTTGCGGGTTACCTTCTTGCGTTCGTTCTTGTTCGCTATGTTTTCGTGCGAATCCGGTTTGTTGTCGTATTCGTTGGCGTCGTGTCCATTTACGCTTGGACACTTCTGTTCTGCTATGTTGTCTCCCTTCGGAGCTCTTGTTTGAGAGTGTGTTGTGGGAATGGTTTGTGGTTGGTGTGATCAGTGAGACGAGTTTACTTTTGTATTGTGCAGATGTGTTGCGAGTGTGGGGTAGAATGTCTGTGTCTCTTGAAGTCGACTACACCGACTTGGTTTGTGGTGATGTTTGTCATGACCGGTGTGCGTAGTCTGTGTCATGTGGTGTAAGAATGATCATGAAGGATTGTTTTGAGAAGGTGACTGGCCAGCACATCTCAAATCAAACTTCATAGTCATTCTGGTACCGCGCTAGGTGTGTGCGGGTTGGTTTGTGAGATTTTGGTTGTTCGCTTATTATTTTGGCGGCGTTGTGGTCGTTTGGTGTGATTCGGGTGGCACGGTTGTTGTGTGACCATCCCTTGCGGGTTGTCTTGTTTTCAAATCCCGCATCGTATCGGTCGGATTGTTCCTACCTTGTTTGGAAATCTATTTCGGGGTTGTTTTGCGCGTTCGTGGTGATAAAGTCGTTGTGGATTTCTTTGCGGCAGTCGAAAACCGCTCTTTATTTTTAAAAATTAAGGGAAATATTTGGAAAAATCGGCATGTCCTCGGCGTATCAGAGTATCCTAGGCGTATCCTTACCGTATCGGCGTGTCCTAGGAGTATCCTTAGTGTATTGGCGTATCCTTACTGTATCGGTGTGTCCTCGGCGTATCTGCACCTTGTCCCCTCATATCCTTGGCGTTTCGGTACTCGGAAATTTTCCCGGCATGTCCACGTTGTGTTGTGGCACATTCTAGAATTTTGTAGAATTTTTCGAAATTTTTCGAGGCGATATTCTTGCAACTTGACCTCCGTATCGCGTTTCTTGTTCGAAAACACGTGTTTCTTGCTTTT
The DNA here is from genome assembly GCA_002855965.1 of Monotropa hypopitys. Taxonomy (NCBI): domain Eukaryota; kingdom Viridiplantae; phylum Streptophyta; class Magnoliopsida; order Ericales; family Ericaceae; genus Monotropa; species Monotropa hypopitys. Next base: position 9,567 of record NMUG010003471.1, read on the forward strand.
TGACCGGTTTGGGAACTTATGGTTGTGCGAAAACCACTTCTTTGGAAATTCTTGACTCTCTCTCGAGGACGTTTTCCCTTTTGCTTGCGTTCGGTTCTTTATTGGCGCTTCTTGCGTTGCGGAGTGTTCCGCGTGTTGCGACGTGTTGCGCGTTTAAGGAAGTTCGTGGTTTGTTCGGTTTGCGATAGTTGTTGGGTGTTTGGGTGGGAGAAGTTTCCGGTTGCGGATTTTCTTTTTGGCGTTGCGGGTTCGTTGGTGGAGTTGTTTCGGTTTAGAACCTCTTTTGTTGTTGTTGCCGGTTTTCATTGAGAATCCTCATGTTTCGCATTTTGGGTGTTGTTCTCCTCATGGATCGTATCTCGGTTCTTTTACCATGGAAATTTCGAGGACGAAATTTTTGTATGGAGGGTAGTTTGTAACACTCCGGAAATTTTAGTTAATTTCCATCCGTTCAATAAATTCAATAAATCGAAATTTATGTGTTGTCGAGGTCGTTAGATATTTGGGAGCATCTAAAATGATCATATGTCATGTTGAGTAAGTCCGGGTGAGATAGGCGTCCCGGCATGAAGTTCGACAATGGTTGGGTGTTCGGATAAGTCCTAAATCGCGTTTAAAAATCCATCTACCTGAGGTGTTCTTCAAACCAGAATTCTTTGTTCATGAAAGTCGTAGATAATTCGATTACGAATCCAACGCAACTTGAATCGTCTCAATCGGAGTCCGGAAGAAAAAGTTATGGCCGTTTCTTTGGGCAAACTTGCAAATTATGAGCAGATCAAGTTTGCACCGGTGCAGAGGAAAGTTGCACCGGTGCACAACCCTACTGTTCGAATTTGTAACAAGTTTGCACCGGTACAAAGAATGCTGTTTGGCCGATTTTGAGGCTCATTAAGGGATTTTTTGTAATTTGAAGTGGGGGTGCTATATATACTCTATATGCACGATTTTTCCTCTTCTTCTCCTCTCCAAAACCCTAGGTTTTAGATTGGTTGCTCGTCTAAGATCTTGGTCTTCTTTAACATTGTAGAGCATTGCGAGAGCTCCACAATGGCGAGCTTGGTTCACTTTGGTAATGGAGGTTTGACTGGACCTTTCCGGTGAGCCGAGGAAAACAGGAACTACACGATAAGGGGTTGACGAGCCCTGATGCGGAACTAGCCGAGACTCTGTGATTGTTGACCGATACCTGCCTTGCTCCTACTAGAAGGCACGGATATGGAATACATTTGATACTTGGAATATAATGGGAATTGAAAAATGTTTATATAACGGAAAACAAGTCTTTTACTTAGTGTGAGTCGACACTTGGATACAATTCCCTTTGGCCTTGTCTAGGCAGTCTTTTGATAGATGTTGGATGCGGCTGCTTCTCTTTCTCGAGTCTTGGTTAGACACAATGGTTTACTACTTTTCTTTACGATGAGTCAAACGTGGAACTTTGAAAGAAAAGGAAATGTTTTTAATTATAATGAGATCCATTGCATTGCATAGTTTACATTCCTTGCATTGTCATACACTTGTACCCAATATTATAGACGGTAGGAGATAGATTATCTCTACCAGTCGGTGGTGCCTGACCCTCTACTTTTGTAGGGTCTTTTGAACTTTACTTGGAGTAGTTGCTGGATCCTTCACAGGACCTGGAGCTTGACCGGACTGTAGTGATAGATTGCTTTCTTTTCAGTCCTGTACTTTTCTTTCTTTTCTGTTGGCCGCCTTGTACAGGATAAGTTTATAATATCCTATTGGCCTTTCTATTTTATTTGGGGCGCTGTTGTACAGGGTTCTATTATAAAACCCTTTTGCCTCTTTTTCTTTATTTCATTCAAGGCAAGCATGTAATGTAATGCGTAGTGTAATTGGCAGTGTGTGTGTGTAATAGATAGCTCTTTACCCTTTTTGTTTGGATACTCTTACCTATTTAGCACTTCTCAAAAAAAATATGTCTCAAAATTTGGGAGTGTTACAGTAACAGTGACATAGGCGTATCGCCAACAAAGTGCGTCTAACCCAAAACCGTAACGTCGGGTGAGTACAAAAGGTACAATATCCCAAGTCCAATAGATGCAACCTATAACCTCAGCTCAACTAACCTTACCACTAAAGTCGAACAACTCTAAGGATCTACTAAGGATCCCAAACCAATGATGTGTCAAGATATCTAACCCAAACTCACATTGCGAACCACGCTAACTATCGTTATTATTATATGTTGGATTAACATCTCACTTGCAGTATTTGAGGTATTCATTTCTTTCCTTTCCATCTTTCCATTTATCGATTTTAGAACATGGATAAACTGCGGAACCCCTAATCAAGTCCATTCCGTTCTCTACAAAGTGATTCCAACTAGTCAACATGACAATCACTATCCAAGGGACAACTAGACCAAGTATCCACATAGGTTTGCCTAAGTTCTTCCACTTCAGATTTGGGTACAATGAGCGTGAGTTACTCTTTCTTTCATTTGTTCCACAAGAGATATAGTGTCGGAATCCTAGCCAAGGTATTCCATCTTATAAAGTATCGCCGGAATCCTAACCAAGGTATTCCATTTTATAAAGTATTGCCGGAATCCTAACCAAGGTATTTTCCATTTTATATTTTCGTTTTGTGACGTTGATAAAGCAAGGTTAGAGTAGCGGCTCGTCGACCCACTAACCAATCTTAACTGGTCTTCCCCAAGTAACGTTGGGAGGGCTCTCGTTACCCCCATTGTGCACAATGGCGTGGATGGCGCGACCATCCTAGGAGTCCTAACCAAGGTACCCCACATCAAATATATATAACCCCATATCATCGTCATCGTGTCCGGGAATCCCTAGCCAATGTTTCTTCCCATATTAGTTATTGATGCCCGAGAATCCCTAGCCAAGGTTGCTTCTCATTTGGGCTCATTAATTTATTTCATGTGTCATCGACGAATCGTGTCCGGGAATCCCTAGCCAAGGTTGCTTCCCATATCATTGTAGTCATGCCCGAGAATCCCTAGTCAAGGTTACTTCCCATTTGGGCTCATCATCTCATTAGGTGAGTCATTATTACCAAGCCTAGTCAAGGCCATTAATCCAAATTCCTTCTTAAGTAATAGGTTCAAGATTTGGTGCGAGTAGCCCTCGTGGAGCACATCCTCATATTTGATGTTCATTATCACATTTAACCACTTACGTAAATTTCTTCAATGACTAACTCCACCTTGGTAAATCCAAGGGAGACAACCAAGTCTAACAGTACCATTTGTTGTATACGCATCCAGGATGTCCAACTTTATTACCACATTCATCGAGGGCATTTTACCGACTCTTTGGTGTTCATCTATACCTCAAGGACTTTACGATAATTACGCGGACTCCACGCAACCTACAATGTAACCAAACGAGTCCTATAATGGTCCAACGGTGCCGACTCTTCCAAGACACGACCCAAGACTAATGTGGACAATTTAACGAATATTTGTACGCTTAAACCTCTAGCGACATCATATCAAGCAACTAACGGGCCCAAGATCACCGCTTAATTTCAACACAATAATCAACTAGCGGGCCCAAGATCACCGCATAATTCCAGTACAATACAGAAATCCTATGTACACACACACATACTTAATAGGAGTTAGAGATTTTACCCACCAACAAACCATCGTCGTAGCCGACAAAGCAACACGGTCAAACCTCCATCGTCGTAGCCAACCCATGCACGCACAATCAAGTACATCTAATTACACGCTTGCAAACACAGAAGCTAGCACACATAAACTAAAAGTATTGCACATGCCTCGTACAGTCGATTCATTAACGGATGACGTGGACCGCAAACGGTCGTCTGAACTTGCACAACTCTGGTCAAGCACCACTGCGCAACACACATCGAACCACTGCACGCTACAACCATCATGCCCAAAACCACCACCAACGCTTGCCACTGCCTCTGCCACGCAGAGACACTCGTCACCTAACATCACTGCAAGTCGCCAACACAATGATATACATACGCGCACAGGTAATCGAACACACAACCAATTACGTACCACATACAGTCACTGCGCCGCCGCCGCTGCTGCGAGTCACCACCGCTGCCGCTGCACACACACCCGGTCAAGAGCTCGCCGGAAACTTCCACAGATCCACCGAACCAGCCCGCCGCCCGCGCTTAGCTGCCACCATCCTTCCATGCCCGGACCTTCTTCCTCCTCCTCTCTCCCTCTGCGCACGCACCTCAGCTGCGCCGCCTGCTGTCCCCGGTCATCAGCCGCTACCCCTTCTTCTCTTGCGCCGCGCCGCCTGCTCCTGCCCTCCTCTACCGCGCCGCCCATCCCTCCTTCACGTCGCCGCTCTCTCTCTATCTCTCTTCCTCTCTCTCTCTCGGCTGCCATGGATGGGGGAGGAAAATGGTTTCGGATGCTAGGGTTTTCTTTGGGGAGAGACAGGGGTATGGGGAAGGGAACATACGGGATTGGGGGGACGGGGACGGGTAGACTTAGGTTATATTATTTTTTTGTTTTATTGTAATTAATAATTATTATAATTAATATTTTTAATAATTTTAATATTGATTATTACTATTATCCTTTAAATAAAAGAGGGACCCGAGGCATGATTTTAAATTGACAATTTTAATTTAACGGGCCATGGAAAATCGGGTCGTTACATCTCATACCTCTTAAAGAAATTTCATCCTAGAAATTCAATAAGAAAGAATATGGGATGAAAAACAAACCATCTATCCAACGGAACAAGGAAACCTCAATCCTCAACTGTGAACCGGACTCCAAACTCATCGTCATAACGATCTTTTCAAGGGTTGGACCTTACAAGATACGATAATACTTTTGAATAAACGCTTGTATTCAACACGGTTGCTCGGGTACCTAATGGACACACGTCTTCGCAAAGGCACGATCTTGCCTTGGCATTCAACGATCTACTCGCGATAATAACAACGCAAGAATACGTTTCTCGATCCACGAACCCACAAACATGCCACGGTACAAGAGAGTACTTCCAGATACGATACATATACATCAACGCAAATCGATTCCACGACACAAAAAAGGAGGATTTTATAAGAAACAACATCCTCGAAAGCCATGGATTTACCGCCTTCCCGCTATAGCTCTTACAAAAAAAATCATTTCCTCTCTCTCTCTCTCTCTCTCTCTCTATATATATATATATATATATATTTGAAACAATAGTACATACGTCAC
>NMUG010003472.1:0-14775 GCA_002855965.1 Monotropa hypopitys
TCGCATTCAAGGAGTTGAAGAGTCAGTTGACTTCCGATCCTATTCTTATCGTGCCAAAAAGGGGAATGGGTTATACAGTGTATTACGACGCATCACATGACGGTTTGGGTTGCGTTCTCATGCAAGAAGGAAAGGTAGTAGCATATTGTTCGAGGCAATTGAAGGAGCACAAGTAAAGCTATCCTACTTGTGATCTTGAGCTTGCGGCTATTGTGTTTTCATTGAAGATGTGGCGAAATTATCTTTACAGTAAGAAGTTCGAAGTGTTTTCCGATCATAAGAGTTTGAAGTACCTATTTACGCAGAAGGAGTTGAACCTATGGCAACATCAATGGATGGAATATTTAGAGGACTATGATTTTGAGTTGCACTATCATTCGGGTAAAGCCAACGTGGTTGCGGACGCGTTGAGTCGAAAGTCTTCTCATCTTGCAAGTTTATCCGTACATAATTGGAAGTCCATGGAGGATTTGGGTTCGTTTGTTTTGCATGCCGAAGAGATTGGGGAGCAAGCTACCTTGTGCAATTTATCGATTCATTCGGAGTTATCTTTGTGGGTTATTGAAGCGCAAGCCGACGATTCGGAAGCATTAGAGTTTCAGGCAAAGTTCCTTGGTGGAGATGCGCATCAAGGGTGGATGATACACGCGGATTCGAGTTTGCAATTTTGTGACCGATTATTCATTCCTTTATCTTGCCGAGGAGGTATTCTTCACGCGTTTCACCATTCACCGTTAGCCATTCATCTGGGTGGAACGAAGATGTGTCATGATCTCAAACGACAGTTCTGGTGGTCGGGTATGAAGAAAGATGTCACTGTGTTCATGGCTAGGTGTCTCACATGTCAGCAAGTCAAGGCCAAACATCAACGTCCTGCCAGTTTGCTACAACCGTTACCTATTGCCGAGTGGAAGTGGGGGCATGTTACGATGGATTTCGCTTCGGTTTTGCCAAAGTGGTCGGGTGGTTAAGATGCTATTTGGATCATTGTTGATCGTTTGTCGAAGAGCGCTCACTTTTTGCCGATTCGAGTTGCTCAATCCGTTGATTCATTGAGCCGATTGTATATTCAGGAGATCATTCGACTTCATGGAGTTCCTTATTCTATCGTGTCCGATAGAGATCCGCGATTCACATTGCAATTTTGGTGTAGTTTGTAGGCTTCTCTTAGTTCGATGCTTTTGTTTAGCATCGCTTTCTATCCACAACCGACAGTCAGTCGGAATGCATGATTCAGATTCTTGAAGATATGTTATGAGCATGCTTTTTGGATTTTTGTGGGAGTTGGTTGATCATTTGTCGTTGATAGAGTTTGCCTACAATAATAGTTATCATTCTAGTATTGGTATGGCTCCGTTTGAAGCCATGTATGGTAGGCCGTGTAGATCGCCCGTTTGTTAGATTGACGTGGGAGAGTCGTCCATTATTGGGCCAAAGATGATGCAACAAATTACCGAGCAAATCAAGTTGATTCGTCAAAGGTTGCTTACCGCTCAAAGTTATTACAAAAGTTATGCCGATAGACGTCGTGTCCCTTTGTTGTTTGAGGTTGGAGATCATGTGTTTCTCAAAGTGTCTCCTCATCATGGCATTTTGCATTTTGGAAAGAAAGGGAATCTCATACTACGTTTCATTGGTCCTTTCGATATCATAGAAAAGATTGGAGAGGTCGCGTATCGTTTGGCATTGCCGTCAAACATTTCAAATGTTCACGATGTTTTTCATGTATCTATGTTGCGGAGGTATGAGCCAGATCTGTTTTACGTGATTGATTGGTCGAGTGTAGAGCTTGAAGCCGATGTGTCATACGAAGAGAAACCGATTTGTGTCCTTGATTTGAGAGAGTAAGTGCTTCGAGGCAAGACAATCCCGTTATTGAAGATTTTGTGGAGAAATCATGGTGTCCAAGAAGCGACTTGGGAGCGCGAAGATGAGATGCATAGTAAATATCTGGAATTATTTTGATTTGTGTTCGTTTTGAGTTGGACTTATATCGACATTTGTTGCTTTACGCCCTCAAGTGTATTCAAATGTGAGGTAGCCCAAAGCGTAGGGCTGAGATGCGCATAGCACAATACTCGGAGAGTCCGAGGTCAAATCCATAAGGAGAGATCGGTCCAATATAAATGAAGAAACTTCTTTTGGGGTTTTTTAGATTTATGGCGATAGGTGGCCAACCATGTTGAGAAATTAAGTTAATGTTTGGAACTATTTTTAGAAATTTCGATTTGGAATGTAATTTAACTAAGAAGAGGGAACGTCTATGGGGCATTCACCCGAGATACTAATGGTCTACACCTCCTTGACATCGCCAAACTAAGGCCAAGACGTGGCCGTCATTCGAAACATTATTCAATGAAAAACATCTTGTGGGGATATATATAAAACACCTAAGATAAACTTCCATATGAACATAAATCCAACAAGAACTAGGACATTGCACCAAGAACCTAGCGTGTCAAGAAGCTTGACAATGCCCGGTCAAGGTGATAACACTAGTTATAAATACCAAAAGTAGAAAGTTTATCCAAGGCATTCTATACACACACCACAAGGTCAAGGAAGGTGTAAAACCACTAGAACCAAGGGAAGAATGGCCCCATGGCCACTCCAATGGTACTACTCACACATTATATTAGCCATGCAAACAATAGAAGAATAACCCAACATGAAACTTGAGCAAATGAGAAAATGGAAAAGAGATAAATGTAGAGCAATGTTAGACTTACAACTTTATCAAAGAGGATTTCTGCAGGAAATCAATGGAAGCTAGAGAAAATGGCAAGAGATCCTTCAACTTCAATGGAAAACTAGAGAGGGAGAATGAGCTCTCAACTACAATACTTAGGGTTATAAAAATGATCTACAAATGAGTGACCTCGAACTCTAAAGTCGTAACTTGGACTATATAGTCCCATAATGTGAACACAAGAAAGAAAAAAATTGCCCTTAAAACATTTCAAAATGGTTCGGATTAACGAGTGGCGACCGGTCGGCAACGGCTGCCTCGACCGGTCGAGGGTATATTGATGACCCCACTGTAATATGGCGACCGATTGACAGCTTCAATGAGACAGATTGCAAGCATGTTAGGACCCCACTGTAATATGGCGACCGGTCGACGACGTACCAAGAGACCGGTCGACAAGAGCAATGTCTGGGTTCCCACCTGATCTTCTGGGAGAAGGGAATGTGGCTTCTGGGAGAAGACACCCGACCAGTCGGCAACGGCTGCCTCGATCGGTCGACACTGTTGATTTTTATGGTTCTGCAGAATGCAACTTTGATCTTCCACAACACTTTCTCCATTTCACATCCAGCTTCCACAATCCTCCAAATTCAGCCATTTATCTCCAGAATTCCTGTAACATAGATGACCTACCAAAGCGCGAAATCATGTGTATAAAAACATAACGAATGGTAAAACAAAGTCCAGATTAATAGAGAATTAGCCTAAGAATAAACAATATTCAAGGCTAATCACAACCCCCAACTTGAACGTTGTTCGTCCCGAACAATGCAAGCTTAGACAAATACCAAGATCTCAACACTCCATGAGCCAACACAGTTCAGAAAATCCTTAGAAACATACCACACAGTGCAATTTTCCTAAGTACGATGATGTGCAAATATGTTCCAAGTGCAATGGAGTTCAAGGTGTTCTTTGATTCCAAAACTCACGTAGAAAGCTCTTTCACTCTAATTGGTTCACTCAAAAATTATTGGACATGCCATAGATTCAAGAGATATAGAACACATGTATCCAAAACAAACATTGGAGAATGAAATTTAGAGTATCATCAAGCAAGCATCACATGACTCGGTAATAAGTAGCATGCACCACATTCACAAAAACAACTAGTTCATTAAGGTCTTCAAGCTTAAAAATGACCAAAGGTTCAAAGAAAAATGGGAAAAGACACCAAACTAGGTACCGGGCATATAGGGGCTTGGTAAGACACATCACCTCCGGTACCTAGACAAAATTGGCCACCACCGGCCTCCCATTACTTACTACACCTAACATGTCGTCCTAAAAAATAGAACAAACAACCACCACATCATTCCTCTTCTTCTTCCTCTTCCTCTTCCTCTTCCTCATTATTTCCACCTTCATCGTTTGAAGGTTCACTCGGTTCCTCGGCTTCTGGATCTTCAAATGTCACTCCCGAGTGCTCCTCATCTCTCCCGATGCACCACTTTAACCATCTCAAAATCTTATTTTGCTTTTTGTCTTGCACGTCCATTTTCCGGTCAATTTTTCTTTGCCGATGGCGAATAGCCTCTTGTTGATCAAAGATGGTATCTTGCCGCACACTCACAATTTCGAACCATTGTTCGATTCGTTTTGTTGGATTTCTAGCTGTCGGCCTCGATGCTCCAACTTCCTCCGGGTCAGCCGGATGGGATAAAGATCGACTCTTTTTTACCGAGGACCAAGTGATTGGCCCCGGTGTTCCAAGTATCATTTTGTCAGTTGATTTGGCTTTACACCCGGCAAGTGTGCACAAGGCCGTGATCATGGCCAGAAATGGTATATTTCCGGTAGAAACTCCCTTGGCTCAGAAAATTTGCATTTGCTCCTATATAAAAAGTGTCCAATCCACCACTTCTTCCCCTGACCCAAAAGCAAAGATTAGGTCGCCATCAACCTTGACTGGCATTTTCTCCCGGCAGTATGGACTAAGATTGTACGAAATGATTTTTTTGCTCAACCGGTACAATTCCTTAAGTCCACCCGCCACATAACGATTATAGTGCAGGTTGTAGGTATTATCCTCCTCAACAATGGTCTCAATGACATGTTCCAAAGTTTTGTTCCAAAGCCTATCGGGGTAAGTGGTAGTGTTAGGTTGGGGACGACGGTAGTATAAATACCTCGCAATAACATCGGGGGTGATAGTCACCGTAATCCCCGCCTCAAGAGAGTCTATCACATTATTTTCATGCACTTCCATGTTTTCGTAAAAAGAGATTACCAATAGAGGCCTATAGCCTTCGACAATTCGACAAAAGAAAATTAGCCCTTGGGTCGCCAACATTTCCAAAATGGGGTTCTCACCAAGAGAAAGTCTATCAACTTGTCTTTCGCATTTAAAATTTCGTGAGACCAACGTTTTCACCCAAGCTTTCTTCTCCTTAACCTTGTTTACCTCTGCGTCATTTTTCAACTTCTTCCTCTGCTCCTCCTCCTCCTCGACTTCCTCCTCAACTTGTGAGGACTTGGCCACGAGTGATTTACCCTTTTCCTTGCGAGTAGGCTTACAAGCGGATTTTTGACGAGCCATACTCGCAACTACCAACACTACTCCATATAACACAAACAACTTTTCGAACCATGGAGTGAGAGCATTACCTGAGCCAAAAGGACTGAATTTTTCTCCAACCACTTGAGCCATTCTTCCTTATCCTTTTATGAATGATGGGTGAAGGGGGAGATTTGGGGGTTTGAGGGGTTTGAATCTGGGGCGAATTTGAGAGAGAGAGGTAGTGAGAGAGATGAATTTTTCTGAAAAGGGTTTTGGGTAGAGTTAGGGTTGATATGGAAGGGAAAGAGAGAGAGTATTGGGAAGTGGTAAGGAGGGAGATGAGATTTAGGTTGAATGGGGAGTCTTCAAGGGTTTTGGGAATGTGGATTGATATTTTCGGAGGGATGTTTGAGTTTTCGAGGGTATGGATGGGGTTAAAAGAGAGAGAGGATCATTAATTCAAAATGGGTTCCCGAAAAACTTATTCTGTAAAAACACAGTCACAACCGGTTGACAACGGAACAAGCGACATGTCAACACCATACTTCCAACGCACTGACTTCTCACGACCGGTCGACAAAGTACCAAGAGATCAGTCGCAACGCTTTTCTGAGCCCACTGTAATTCCGCAATTGGTCGACCACGGAAACGTGGACCAGTCGCCACCTGTAATTTCTGTATTTTCCTGCTGTTCAAAATTTTTATTTCACCATCCATGCATTTTTTCAAAAATCTCCCTACTCCAACACCTTGTGCCATACCACCCCCAAACACTGGTCATTTCTGGAGTATAAACAATGGAGGGACGCGACAAGGTTGCAACACGGGTCGAAGGATTTTTGTGTGGTCTCATTCAAAGAAAGATTGCCTCAAATCATGACTAAGGTTCTAGTGAATATACGATGCAATTCAAAACCACCAAAGTCACACAAATGCATAATGTTATAACCGAACATGAGTATGAGTATTGATGACCAAAAATACATGTCCCAAGGTGTAAATCACCACATAATGACTCATGCACCTAAGACACACCGACACATTCGATCACAATAAGGAAAGAAACACCATGTTTGGCATATAATTCACACAAACAATCCTCAATTCTGATGGCGTATGGAGTAAAGATGTCATGGTAATACACAAGCAAACATTGTCGGTATGACCCAACCCCCAACTTGGAGGTTACTCGTCCTGAGCAACGGAAAAGATAAAGATAATAAAAAGAAGAATATAAGGTACCAACAATTACTCATTTAGAAGTAAACTTGCAAGCTTGATCCCATCATATGTACCTGATATATCAAGTACCACAACAAACGCAAACAAGCGTAATAAACCAAAATATATTACTTCCTTGCTTTCCGGGTAGGCGTCTACTCAACAGGTTGAACTTCCACTTTTTGGAAAGAACCCCAATCAAATTTCAACATCATCCGTACTTGCAAAGGAAGGGTGGAGTCTTCACATACCCCCGGATTTAACGTCTCCTAGACGTGATGATACTTAAATTTTAGTTGTTAGTTGGAGTGGCATCCCCGTATATGGGATCTACCAATTCTTCTATGGTTTCTTGTATAGGAAAGTTTTTGAGATAAGGCTTAAATCTTTGCCCATTGACTTTGAAAATGTTTGTTGAGTCCGGTTGGGTTATCTCAATGGCCCCGTATGGGTAAACATGATGGACTAAGTAAGGACCGACCCAACGCAAGCGCAATTTTCCGGGGAATAAGTACAACTAGGAGTTGTATAATAAAACTTTGTCCCCCACACTGAAATTTTTTCTAAGGATGTTTTTATCATGAAAGGCCTTCACCTTGGCTTTATAGATTTTTGAATTTTTGTAAGCCTCATTCCGAATTTCTTCCAATTCATTTATTTGCAATTTCTTATGGGCACCGGCTTCTGGTAAACAGAAGTTCAATGATTTTATAGCCCAATATGCTCTATGCTCGATCTCCATGAGCAAATGGCAAGCCTTGCCATATACCAACCGGTATGGTGATGCCCCTAAAACAGTCTTGTAGGCGGTCCGATATGCCCACAATGCGTTCGTGAGTCGTAGGGACCAATCCTTGTGGTCCGGGTTGACCGTCTTCTCCAAAATGTGTTTAATCTCTCGGTTAGCCAATTCGACTTGACCGTTCAATTGCGGATGATATGCCGTGGAGACCTTATGGATTATGGAATACTTGTGCATGAGTGCCGCAAATGTCCGGTTACAGAAATGAGTGCCTTGGTCACTGATTATTGCCAGTGGCATCCCAAACCGAGATATGACGTTCTCCTTTATGAATGTAATGACCACCTTGTGGTCATTGGTTCGGGTTGCCACGGCCTCCACCCACTTGGAGACGTAGTCGATGGCAAGAAGGATATACAAGTAACCATGGTAATTTGGGAAAGGACCCATGAAGTTGATTCCCCAACAATCAAAATTTTCAATGGTAAGAATCGGGGATAACGGCATCATGTTCCTACGAGTAACATCTCCCAATTGTCGACACCATGCACAAGTCTTGCAATACTCGTGGGCATCCTAGAATAAAGTTGGCCAATAGAAGCCACATTAAAGAATTTTGGCCACAGTTTTCTTGGCCAAGAAGTGACCACCACATGCCTCCGAATGGCACCGTGCCAATCACGTAGTCACTCGCATCACACATAAGTTCGAACGGAAGGCACCAATTCGGTGGTTGGATGATGGGAGGAGAAGTAAGAGTCGCTTTGAGAACCTCAAAATCATGAGTGCATCTCTCTGTCCACACAAATGGGGCATCCTTATCAAGTAATCCACACAAAGGTTTTGAAATGGTGCTGAAATTTTTGATGAATCGTTGGTAAAAACGGCATGTCCCAAGAAGGAACGCACCTCTTTCACAGTTTTAGGAATGGGGAGATTAGAGATGAGTGAAATGTTTGCTTTGTCCACCTTTATTCCTTTAGATGACATCACATGACCAATCACAATGCCCTCGGTCACCATGAATTGACATTTCTCCCAACTCAACACAAGATTTTTTTTTCACATCTCTCAAGAACACGGTCAAAATTATGGAGACATGCATCAAATGAATCTCCAAGCATAGAAAATCGTCCATAAAAACCTCAACTATCCTCTCTACCATGTCAGAAAATATGCCTAGCATGCACCTAGAAAAGGTGTCGGGTGCATTACACAACCCAAATGGCATTTGTCTAAAGGCATAGGTGCCGAAAGGACACGTAAATGTGGTATTTTCTTGGTCTTCTAAGGAGACCTCAATCTGATTGTACCCAGAGTATCTATCGAGAAAATAGTAAAATGTGTGCCCCGCAACTCTCTCCAAAATTTGATCAATGAATGAGAGAGGGAAGTGGTCCTTTCGTGTGCACGCATTCAATTTTCGATAATCAATACAAATGTGCCAACAGGTGGCAATCCTCATGGGTACCATCTCACCATCTTCATTGGCCACCACAGTGATGCCAGATTTCTTGGGCACCACTTGGATTGGACTTACCCACTTGGAATTGGAAATGTGGTAGATTATCCCTACATCCAACAACTTTATCACTTCTTTTCTCAGCACGTCCCGCATGTTAGGATTCAAGCATCTTTGCGGTTGACGTGTAGGAATAACATCCATCTAAAAATATCCGGTGTGTGCATATGACCGGACTAATACCGTGTAAGTCAGCAATAGTCCACCCAATGGTACTCCGTCGAGATTTGAGTACTTCCATCAATCGCACCTCTTGAGTTAATTCTAAAGAAGAAGAAATGACCACCGAAAAGGTGTCGTCATCACCCAAATAAGCATACTTAAGGTGAGAAGGAAGTTCTTTCAATTCGAGAGAAGGTGCTTGCACATTAGATGGTAGTGCTAAGCCCTCCGATATGGGCAACTCTTCAAACCTTGGTTTCCACTTTTCCACCCTCATCGGACTCTCAACATCAAACTCATCTATCTCTCCCTCCAACAAAGACGTCAAATAATTCACCTCTACTGACTCAAGAAAAGAGACCTCATCGGATGTGAGACACAATTCCAATGGGTCCTTAGAAAGCATCGAGTCAACGTGTTCTTGTACCACCATTTCAATCAAACTTACCTCATGCACATCCTCATCGTCCCACATTTGGTTTGCCACATTAAAGATATTCAACTCCAATATCATGTGGCCAAAAGTCATCTTGAGCAAGCCATTCCGACAATGAATGATGGCATTCAAAGTCGCAAGGAAAGGCCGACCAAGAATTATTGGAGTTTGTGGGGCTTTTGAGGAAGAGGAGAGAGGACAAACATCAAGGACTACAAATTCCACCGGGTAGACAAAATTGTCTACTTGGACTAACACATCCTCTACCACACCCTTTGGTACCCTAACGCTTCGGTCGGTGAGTTGCAATGTAACCATAGTAGGTTTAAGTTTGCCAAGACCCAATTGCTGGTACACATGGTAGGGAATCAAATTCACATCCGTGCCCAAGTCTAAAAGAGCTCGCTCCACAACATTGCCTCCAATGGTGATAGAAATCGTAGGACATCCTAGGTCCTTGTACTTAGGAGCAACATTGGTTTGAATTATTGAGCTCACTTGCTCAGTCAAAAAGACTTTCTTATGCACGTTAAGCTTGCGCTTCACCGTGTACAAGTCCTTGAGGAATTTTGCGTGAGAAGGAATTTGCTTAATGACATCTAGAAAAGGTATATTGACCTTCACTTTCTTGAAAAGATCATAGATGTCATCATGGAATGGGACTTTTGATTTTTTTGCTAGTCTATGAGGGAAAGGAGTCAGAGGAGTGCCACTAGGAGTCATGGGCTCTTTGTGTGTCTCGGAAGAGACATCCTCTTCATGAGCATTCGAGTCCTCCTCCACAAGAGATGGTAGAGGGATGATTTGGGTAGGAATGATGGAAATAGGAGGTGGTGGAGAAACATTATCGGTAAGCACCCGTCCACTCTTAATAGTAGTAATGGACTTGGCTTGTTCATGAGTATGGGATGGATTAGAATTGGAAGATTGACCTGTGAAGGTTTGGTTTGTGGATTGGCAAGGGGTTGGGATGGAAACTTTCCCTTCTCATTGTGGACCGTCCCCAATGTAGAAGTGAGTTTTGAGATTTGGGCACAGATATTATCATTAATCGTGGCTTGAGATTGAATGAATTGGGTAAGGGTATCCTCAATGCTCCTTTTATTTGGATGTTGATAAGATTGTGGAGCATTGGGAGGTCCGGTTTGTTGGTACAGAATTGGTTGTTGGTTTTGGTGAAGATTAGGAGCATACTGTGGTGGTATATGTCCTTGGGTTTGGAATCCAGGTGGAGGAGGTCCGTTGAATTAGGGTTGGTTAGGATATTGTGGGGACCCATGATTCGGTCCTTGATTGTCTTGATTCCCCCAACTCAAACGAGGATGATTCCTCCAATTCAGATTATAACCACCCGACAATAAAACATTTCGAGGAAAATTATTTATGGAGTTCACATCGGCTTGGTCGATAGTTGAGAGGAGGTCCTTAACAACGGATAAAGTTGGGCACCTCTCGGTAGCATGCCCGGTTGTATCACAAATGGCACATGATTCCACGTTAGCCACAGAAGCTATGGGATCGATCTTGTTGACCTCAAGGCTCTCAATCTTTTGAGTAAGTTGTGCAACCCTCAATGACAAGTCGTCTTGGTCACGAAGATGATGTTTCATGGCACCACTTTGGCCTTGACTTGAGGAAAGATAAGTCCTATCATTAGAATCAGAGTAATCCCAAGATTGATTATTCTTCGCCAAGAAATCAAAGTAGTCTAAGGCTTCGGTGGGCCCTTTATCCAAGAATGTTCCGTTACACATCATGTCAATGAATTGGCGATTTCATTGCGAAATGCCCTCATAGAAGTAACCCACCCATTGGGCATCATCAAACCCATAATGTGGCACAGCATTCAACAAGTCTTTGTAACGTTCCCAACATGCTCTGAAAGACTCACCATCCTTTTCGGTGAAAGATGTGACCAATTTCTTTAAAGCCTGAGTACGATAGAGCGGGAATTTTTTTTGGTAAAACTCTCCTTGTATATCCTCCCAAGTGACAATGGATTGTGCCTTGAGCGAGTTAAGCCAACTTTTGGCTTGGTCTTTGAGAGAGAATGGAAAGAGCTTCATCCTTGCGGATGGGAGTTGATTTGGATTATTGCAAATTGTGCCCACAACCTCCTCGAAATCTCGCACGTGGAGATAAGAATTTTTAGTTTGCATCCCATGGAAATGGGGTAGCATTTGGAGATATGGGGCTTTGATGGTAAAAATGGTATTGACATTGCCCGTTGGATTAACTATGCAAGAATGTGGAGTCACACGATTTGGATTAAGATAGTCTCACATAGTTCTCCCGGGCACAACATTCAGATTATTGTTTTCATCGTCTACCATTGGTTCAAGAGGAGGAGTGGAATTTTGTACAAGTCTATGGTTTTGGCCATAAATGTATCCATACATAGACCGATGGCCCCCTCTCGAAAATTATTTGAGAAAGCTTGTTTTTTTTTTCAAAAGAAACTTCAAACACAATTAGACGTCGCCTCCCCGGCAACGGGGCCAAAATGCTTTATGTCCTCAAGTGTATTCAAATGTGAGGTAGCCCAAAGCGTAGGGCTGAGATACGCGTAGCATAATACTCGGAGAGTCCGATGTCGAATCCACAAGGAGGGATCGGTCCAATATGAATGAAGGAACTTCTTTTGGGGGTTTTTAGATTTATGGCGATCGGTGGCCAACCAAGCTGAGAAATTGAGTTAATGTTTGGAACTATTTTTAGAAATTTCGATTTGGAATGTAATTTAACTAAGAAGAGGGAACGGCTATGGGGAATTCAGCCGAGATACTAATGGTCTACACGTCCTTGACATCGCCAAACTAAGGCCAAGACGTGGCCATCATTCGAAACATTATTCAATGATAAAACACCTAAGATAAACTTTTATGTGAACATGAATTCAACAAGAACTAGGACATCGCACCAAGAACCTAGCGTGTCAAGAAGCTTGACAATGCCCGGTCAAGGTGATAACACTGGTTATAAGGACCAAAAGTAGAAGGTTTATCCAAGGCATTCTATACACACACCACAAGGTCAAGGAAGGTGCAAAACCACTAGAACCAAGGGAAGAATGGCCCCATGGCCACCCCAATGGTACTATTCACACATTATATTAGCCATGCAAACAATAGGAGAATAACCCAACATGAAACTTGAGCAAATGAGAAAATGGAAAAGAGATTAATGTAGAGCAATGTTAGACTTACAACTTTATCAAAGAGTATTTCTGTAGGAAATCAATGGAAGCTAGAGAAAATGGCAAGAGATCCTTCAACTTCAATGGAAAACTAGAGAGAGAGAGAGAGAGAATGAGCTCTCAACTATAATACTTAGGGTTATAAAATGACTTACAAATGAGTGATCCCGAACTCTAAAGTCGTAACTTGGACTATATAGTCCCATAATGTGAACACAAGAAAGGAAAAATTGCCCTTAAAAACATTTCAAAATGGTTCGGATTAACGAGTGGTGACCGGTCGGCAATGGCTGTCTCAACTGGTCGAGAGTATATTGATGACCCCACTGTAATATGGTAACCGGTTAACAGCTTCAATAAGACCGATCGTAAGCATGTTAGGACCCCACTGTAATATGGCGACCGGTTGACGACGTACCAAGAGACCAGTCAACAATAGCAATGTCTGGGTTCCCATCTGATCTTCCGGGAGAAGGGAATGTGACTTTCGAGAGAAGGGAATGTGACTTCTGGGAGAAGACACCCGACTGGTCTGCAACGGCTGCCTCGACCAATCGACACTACTGATTTTTGTGGTTCTGCAGATTGCAACTTTGATCTTCCACAACACTTTCTCCATTTCACATCCAGCTTCCACAATCCTCCAAATTCAGCTATTTAACTCCAGAATTCCTGTAACATAGATGAGCTACCAAAGCACGAAATTATGTGTATAAAAACATAACGAATAGTAAAACAAAGTCCAAATTAGTAGAGAATTAGCCTAAGAATAAACAATATTCAAGGCTAATCATTTGTACTCTTGCCTTAGGAAATTTCGGAGACAAAATTTTTTTAAGGTGGTTGAGGTGTCACGACTTGTAATTTCAAGTATTACTTCCAAAATTTTATCCATAATTTAAATCAATGTATCGATCTTGTTTGATTTTAAATCCCTTAATCAAATTAAAAATCTTTGAGGTTGTTGACCCTAGAATATGATAGGGAATTTCATTACGAATCCAACGCAATTTGAGTCGCCTAAATCGGAGATCGGACGAAGAAGATAACACAATTTCAAGTTTTCAGAACTTTCCAGTGTTGACCGGGACCCCTTGCCATTGTCTCCTTTCTGGAACTCTACTTCCCTTCATCGTGCATCTGCGTAGCTCTTTTGTCGGTCCTGGGCTATCTTCAGCTTGTCCTGGATAAGTTTGATCTTCTCGGTGGTTTTTTGCACAATTTCTGGTCCTGTGGGCGCTTCTTCTCCAACTTCTGTCCAACATGCTGGTGATCTGCACTTCCTGTCGTACAATGCTTCGAATGGTGACATCTGGATGCTGGCTTGATAGCTGTTGTTGTAGGCAAATTCTGCTAAGGGTAGGTGCTCTTCCCAGCTTCCCTGGAATTCCAAGGTACATGCTCGAAGAAGGTCTTCTAATGTCTGAATCGTCCTTTCTGATTGGCCGTCGGTTTCGGGATGAAAGGTGGTGCTGAAGTTCAATGTTGTCCCCATTGCTTTCTGTAATGATTTCCAAAATCTAGATACGAATCGGGGATCTCTATTGGATGTAATTGAAACAGTCATACCGTGTAATCGAATAATCTCTCGGAGGTAGATTGCTGCCATTTGATCCATTGAATACGTGTTCTTGATCGGAATAAAGTGAGTTGACTTGGTGAGGCAGTCGACTATGACCCATATTGCATTGCTGCCTTTGATGGTTCGAGGGAATCCTATGACATAGTCTATCGTGATATCTTCCCATTTCCATTTAGAGATTGGTAGAGGTTGAAGTAGTCCTGCTGGTTTCTGACGTAGTGCTTTGACTTGCTGACATTTGAGGCATCGATCGATGTAGTTGGCTATATCCTGCTTCATGCACATCCACCAGTATGATTTCTTGAGGTCTTGGTACATCTAAGATCTTCCGGGGTGAATCGCAAATATTGACTTATGCCCTTCGTTCATGATCTTCGTTTGAGGTCTTCCAGGTTGGGTACGCATATTCGGTTCCGAAACTTGAGGAGGCCTTCTTGTATGGTGAACTCACTTTCCGGTTGGTCTTTGATGCTTTCCTGGATTTTCTGCAACTTTGGGTCATTTTCTTGGAGGTTCTTGATCTCTTCGATGATGGATGGTTCTGCAATAATTGCTGCAAGATGCGCCGACTAGGGATGGTCTTCCCTTTTGCTGAGGGCGTCAGCCACAACGTTGGCTTTGCCCGGGTGGTACTAAATGTTGAGGTCGAAATCTTTCATAAGTTG
>NMUG010003473.1:0-14773 GCA_002855965.1 Monotropa hypopitys
GTTTTGTTGTTGGGAGTTATTATTTTTCCTCAGATTTTATCCATTCTGTTTACTAAAGATGAATTTTTTCTATAGTGCTTGCATGTAGTCTATCTAACCCTCGTAGTGAGTCATTGATTTTAATCTTAAATTATATGTAGATTTAAAATTTGGCCCCTGCTTTTACTAGTTAAAAATGGAAACCGATGCCATCTTCACCTCTTTCGCAAAGTGATTTACGGCTACATGATCTGTAATTCTGCATGTCAGTTGTTTAATACAATGATGTATAAAAATATGTATACTTGGCCTGCCATGTTAGACGGATATTGTAAATCCAACAAGTTAAATGGATATTGTAAAGCCACAAATATTTCCGCAATGCTTAAAACAACTTTTTTCATCAATTGTAGCAGTTCTATTCCAATTGGTGTTTTTTTAGTAGAGAACTTTTGTTCAATCCATGTATTTACCTTTAACTAAGAGCTTTCCATTCAAATTCACAGAATGTGGTATTCATCAACATGAACACAACACAAAATAGGATTGATTGTTAGAGTTATACATAGAAGCGTGATTTTACTATAGACAGAAGAGTGATTTTCTTCGAGTTATTAGATAGAAGTGTGACTTTACTATTTTATTATGACCAATAATAATATTTTGAATATCTTTGAATTATGATTTCTCCTCCTTTCTTTTCTCTTTGCTTTGACACATCTTTATTATGTTTCCCTGTTAACTTTTTCCTTACATGTTAGGAAAATTTGAGAGCACAAGTTTGTCAGTGCACTGAACAAAGAAGCTACAAAAAAGGAAGTTGAGTTAAAACGTTTAACTTCTACGTTTGTATTTTTATGTATATACAACAAAAATGTTTAGATGTTCTACACATTTGTAGAACATATGTTTGCTAAAATATATATACACCAATGACAAAACAAATTTTAATGTGTTGTTACGTGCCTTTAGTAAAAACAAATTTCATATTTATAAATATACATATTTATTTTGATCAATTTTATTAATAGTGTGTTAGACACGTTATGAAATATCGAAAGGAACGTTCAAATACCGAAAACATAGATCGAGTTCATTAGTGTCAAAGGCACTCTAAAGTGCCTAAGGCACGAATTTGTGCTGAAAATACTACTAACGCCCGATGTTTCATCACTACTAACAAGTTGAATCGCCTACGCCCAACTTTTGATGAAACGATTATTCTCTGGGTTTAAATGTTTGTTTATCACTTACGACCAACATTTTTTTGAATTCAAGAACCCAAAATTTGTTTTCTATTTTTAAATGTTTTCTGGGTTGAACCATTTTTCTGGGTTGAAACACCAATGCCCACCAAATGTTTTTTGGGTTGAAAAGATTTTTTATGGGTTTAAATGTTTGTTTATCGTGTCTTAGACATGTTGCAGTTTTTTACTCGGTTCGTTAAATAATTTGTTTAACACATAGTCTGAATTTTGTTAATAGTGTGTTAAACGCATTATGAAATGCCAAAAGGGATGTACAAATACCGAAAACACAGATCGAGTGCTATAACTCATCAGTGCCGAAGGCACTACTAACAATCGATGTTTCGTCGTACCTTTAGGTATTGTATTGCGCTTTCTATTCTGTTGCCCCGTGCCATCGCCGTGGACTATACCAAAAACACGGATCGAGTGTCGTCACTCACCAGTGTCGAATGAAGTCTAAAGTGTAGAAGGAACGAATCAGTGTCGAACGCATTACTAACAATTGAAGTTTTATTATACCCTTAGGGTTTGTGTTGCACTTTCTATTCTGTTGCCCTGTGCCATTGGCACAGGCTATAAAGAAAACACGAATTTAGTGTCATCACTTATCATGAGTGCCGAAGACACTCCAAAGTGCCGAAGGCACGAATCGGTGCTGAAGGTACTACTAACACTCGAAGGCTTTTTGACTCGTGTCATGCATCGATGTCACTGATCAAGTGTCGAAGGGACGTGTCATGTGTTGAAGACACGGGTCAAAGTGTCGAAGGCACGTGACCATGAATCAGTGTCGAAGGCATGACTTATATTATGTTGCCACATGCCATCGGCACATGGTATACTGAAAATACAGATCGAGTGCCCGTCACTCATCATGAGTGCCAAAGGCACTCCAAAGTGCAAAAATTAAGAGTCAGTTTCGAAGGCACTACCAACACTCGAAGTTTCTTCGTACCCTTATGTATTATGTTGCGTTTTCTATTCTGTCGCCCCGTGCCATCGACATAGGGTATATCGAAAACTCGGATCGAGTGTCTGTCACTCATAATGAGTGACGAAGGCACGAATCAGTGACGAAGGCACTACTAATGCCCGAAGTTTCATTGTACCCTTATGTATTATATTGCATTTTCGGATTTTTGAGTGCCATCGGCACGAGTAATATGCTAGTATATATATGGAGGGATTAAATTGATAATTATAATAGAAATTCTAAAATGAATATTTTATGAAATTGATTTAAGAACAGTTGACAAGGAGATATATTAAAGAGGATATTAAAGATTAATTAATTAAGATAATTATATATGGTAATTAAGAGAGATTGAAATAGAAATAAATATTGAATATAAATATAATAAATTTTGAAAATGGAATACTAATGAGAAACAGAAAATTATCAAAATGAATGGAAATTAAGGATATGAATTAATGATTTTACATGAAAATGAAAATTATAGAAAAGGATAGGAAATTATAAAAATGAAATTAAAGCATATTATGCATATTTATTGATTTGAGATAAATATCGTTAAAATTCTTATAACATATTAGATGGATTGTGCTAGGTTCATAGAGGTATGCGCCTGCATCGGCTCCGTAGAGGGATTAGTGGATTTGGATACTTCACATTTTGACAAAGGTGAGTACTTGGAACCTTATAAACTTGAATTGATATTTACTTGTGATTTTTATAAAAAATGTATTGTTCTTTTAAAAGAACTTGATGCAGACCACTTAACGGTCAAGTTGGGAAAGGAAGGTGCCCCGGGCAACAATAACATAGATCACGTCCTGCGCAGGAATTGTGGGCCACTGATGGGGTCCACTCCCTTATCTAAGAACCTATGCACAACTGGGCACCAACTCAGGGTTATAACTCTCCTCATGAGTACAAGGCATCATGACGATCAGTTTGAAAACCTGGGAGATTGGGAAAACATTCCTCCCGAACCTCCACCCTATGCTCTGACAAAATCGAGGACTCCCGCGCACCCGCCCACTTTAGTATCAGCTCACCCGGGAACCGGATGCCTGACGTCTCATCAGCCCCTGCTCGGTAACCATGTCCTTGCCAACTCTCCTCGGCAAGCTCTCCTTGGAAGCTCTCCTTGGAAGCTCTCCTCGGTAGCTCTCCTCGGAAGCTATCCTTGGCAGCTCAGCTCTTCCGTGGTAGCTCAGCTCTTCCAGGACATCTCATCTCTCCCATAGCAGCTCAGCTCTTCCAAGGAAGCTCAGCTCTTCCATGGGCAGAAATCTGTTTGAGCCTAGTTTTATGTGACGAGCTTATCTATTACATTTATTTTATTTTCCATCATATTTTGGGATATTTATTTTATCTTTTCTTATTTTTATTTTCCAGATATGTTTAGGGTTTCCTTCTTTTTCCTTTTTGGGCCTAATTTGTCAAAAGCCCAATAATCGTACTTAGGTTTTTTTTTCATTTTAGGGTTTTCTTGGCCATCCTATAAATAGGAGGATGATATGCTAATGTAAAGGTAGTTGAATTTGATATTGAAAGAAAACCTTGACAACAGTTGCTTGTTCATTGTAACCATTCCCGGTTGGTATTCTCTGTGAGAATCAACAAACGTGTTTGAAGCCGTGTTCTGGCATTTCGTGCGCGAAATCAACAGATCGCGAGCCTTGATTCTGGGTATTCGTACACGAATCAAAAGATCGAGAAGAGAATCAACAGAGGTATTCCAGGTGAATCAATCCGACATTCTGTTTATTCATTTTTATTTTATCCTTGATTACTATTCTGCTGCATCAGTTTGGTATCAGAGCTCTGCATCTTGATCCTCCCAGAGCAAATTCCGATTCCTATCAGAGCCCTCGTTTCGTATCCCTGGGAGAAGTTCTTAATTGTTACTCCAGATAGAAAATGGCGACCCGTAGAATTTCTGTTCACGGAATTGAAGGGCACAAGTCTCAATCTGAGGAGAAGATGACTTTATCCAGCAAACCCATTTCGAAGAAGGGTAGTAACAAAGAGAAACTCGATCGACTGGAGAAGTCGATCAGAAAATTGGTAGCCAGTGTGGCAACCATTCAGCTTCAATTACAAAAAGAGGAGTCAGGTAATGCAAGGATTAATCAAATGGAATCTCTCTTTTTTGAAACTTATCTTGATGAGAATTTAGCAAACCCAGATATTGGTTATGACCGGGACCCAGTCTTTGATGAAGAACCACAAGGTGACAAAGTTTGGGCGAGGAGGAGGCTCTCTGTGAACCCCTGTTCTCAACAGGCATTGTTTCCAAGCCTATTGAGGATTGGAGAAACCCACCTGTGTTCGATGAGGAACCTTCCATGGTGGAAGAAATGTCCATTAAAGGAGAACAAGATTTGTACCGGTCTGCATCTACCTCACTCAGCCATGGCAACCCACGCCCGCACAACCAGGAGCCGAATAACTCTCTCTCGCGCAACGGGCTGCTCACACCCCATGGCCGCGCAGCTACTCACCAACAGTGCATTCGCCGCACGCAGTCGCGGCACCCCTGGAGCCCGACCATAGCTTCACCTCTTCGTCGCCTACGAAGATACAGTACAATCCAATTTCTGCGCAAGACCTCTTCCCGCGCAACCTTTTTCCCTGGGTATATTTAAATTAGTTTGCAGAAGGAGGCAATCAAATTATTGCTGGGTGTGTTCCATTTGAAGTTGATGATTTCAGGACATGCCAAGAGGGGTTATGAATTGGAATCTGTCGAATTGTTCCAAAATATGAGGAATGTTGGTGTTAAATCCACCAGATCCACATGGTTCCAGTGCTCATAAACCACTGCTCGGAGGAATCCCAACATTCTAGTCCTCCACCGAGACAGGTCCTGTCAGGTAATATACTTTCTACTCTTTTATCGAGACAACAGTTTGGAAAGAGGAATAGAAATAGCAGATTCGAGGTTGAATCCTCTCCAACCTGGGGAGGATGATGTAGACCGCTTAACGGTCAAGTTGGGAAAGGAAGGTGCCCCGGGCAACAATAACACAGATCACGTCCTGCACAGGAATTGTGGGCCACTGATGGGGTCCACTCCCTTATCTAAGAACCTATGCGCCACCGGGCACCAACTCAGGGTTATAACTCTCCTCATGAGTACAAGGCATCATGATGATCATTTTGAAAACCTGGGAGATTTGGAAAACATTCCTCTCGAACCTCCACCCTATGCTCTGACAAAAACGAGTACTCCCGTGCACCCACCCACTTTAGTATCAGCTCACCCGGGAACTGGATGCCTGATGTCTCATCAGCCCCTGCTCGGTAACCATCTCCTTGCCAACTCTTCTCGGCAAGCTCTCCTTGGCAGCTCTCCTTGGCAGCTCTCCTCGGCAAGCTCTCCTCGGCAACTCTCCTTGGCAGCTCAGCTCTTCCGTGACAGCTCAGCTCTTCCAGGACAGCTCATCTCTCCCATAGCAGCTCAGCTCTTCCAAGGAAGCTCAGCTCTCCCAGGGCAGCTCAGCTCTTCTATGGACAGAAATCCGTTTGAGCCTATTTTTATATGACAAGCTTATCTATTACATTTATTTTATTTTCCAGTATGTTTTGGGATCTTTTATTTTATCTTTTCTTATTTTTATTTTCCAGATATGTTTAGGGTTTCCTTCTTTTTCCCTTTTGGGCCTAATTTGTCAAAAGCCCAATAATCGTACTTAGTTTTTTTTTCATTTTAGGGTTTTCTTGGCCATCCTATAAATGGAGGATGATATGCTGATGTAAAGGTAGTTGAATTTGATATTGAAATAAAACCTTGACAGCAGTTGCTTGTTCATTGTAACCATTCCCGGTTGGTATTCTCTACGAGAATCAACAAACGTGATTGAAGTCGTGTTCTGGCATTTCGTGTGCAAAATCAAAAGATCGCGAGCCTTGATTCTGGGTATACGTGCGCGAATCAAAAGATCGAGAAGAGAATCAATGGAGGTATTCCATGTGAATCAATCCGGCATTCTGTTTATCCATTTTTTTTTCCTTGATTACTATTCTGCTGCATCATCTTGGTATCAGAGCTCTGCGTCTTGATCCTCCCAGAGCAAGTTCCGATTCCTATCAGAGCCCTCGTTTCGTATCCCTGGGAGAAGTTCTTAATTGTTAGTCCAGACAGAAAATGGCGACCCGTAGAATTTCTATTCACAGAATTGGAGGGTACAAGCCTCAATCTGAGGAGAAGATGACTTTATTCAGCAAACCCATTTCGAAGAAGGGTAGTAACAAAGAGAAACTCGATCGATTGGAGAAGTCGATCAGAAAATTGGTAGCCAGTGTGGCAACCATTCAGCTTCAATTACAAGAAGAGGAATCTGGTAATGCAAGAATTAATCAAATGGAATCTCTCTTCATTGAAACTTATCTTGATGAGAATTTAGCAGACCCAGATATTGGTTATGACCGGGACCCAGTCTTTGATGAAGAACCACAAGGTGACAAAGTTTGGGCGAACGAGGAGGCTCTCTGTGAACCCATGTTCTCAACAGGCATTGTTTCCAAGCCTATTGAGGATTGGAGAAACCCACCTGTGTTCGATGAGGAACCTTCCATGGTGGAAGAAATGTCCATTAAAGGAGAACAAGATTTGTACCAGTCTGCATCTACCTCACTCAGCCATGACAACCCACGCCCGCACAACCAGGAGCCGAACAACTCTCTCTCGCGCAACGGGCTGCTCACCCCCCATGGCCGCGCAGCTACTCACCAACAGTGCATCCGCCGCACGCAGTCGCGGCACCCCTGGAGCCCGACCATAGCTTCTCCTCTTCGTCGCCTACGCAGATATAGTACAATCCAATTTCTGCGCAAGACCTCTTCCCGCACAACCTTTTTCCCTGGGTATATTCAAATTGGTTTGCAGGAGGAGGAAATCAAATTATTGTTGGGTGTGTTCCATTTGAAGTTGATGATTTCAAGACATGCCAAGAGGGGTTATGAATTGGAATCTGTCGAATTGTTCCAAAATATGAGGAATGCTGGTGTTAAATCCACCAGATTCACATGGTTCCAGTGCTCACAAACCACTGCTCGGAGGAATCCCAACATTCTAGTCCTCCACCGCGATGGGTCCTGTCAGGTAATATACTTTCTACCCTTTTATCGAGGCAACGGTTTGGAACGAGGAATAGAAATAGCAGATTCGAGGTTGAATCCTCTCCAACCTGGGGAGGATGATGTAGACCGCTTAATGGTCAAGTTGGGAAAGGAAGGTGCCCCGGGCAACAATAACACAGATCACATCCTGTGCAGGAATTATGGGCCACTGATGGGGTCCACTCCCTTATCTAAGAACCTATGTGCCACTGGGCACCAACTCATGGTTATAACTCTCCTCATGAGTACAAGGCATCATGACGATCATTTTGAAAACCTGAGAGATTGGGAAAACATTCCTCCCGAACCTCCACCCTATGCTCTGACAAAAATGAGTACTCCTGCGCACCCGCCCACTTTAGTATCAGCTCACCCGGGAACTGGATGCCTGACGTCTCATCAGCCCCTGCTCGGTAACCATCTCCTTGCCAACTCTCCTCGGTAAGCTCTCCTTGGAAGCTCTCCTCGGCAAGCTCTTCTCGACAGCTCTCCTCGGCAGATCAGCTCTTCCGTGGCAGCTCAGCTCTTCCAGGACAGCTCATCTCTCCCATAGCAGCTCAGCTCTCCCAGGGTAGCTCAACTCTTCCATGGGCAGAAATCTGTTTGAGCCTATTTTTATGTGACGAGCTTATCTATTACATTTCTTTTATTTTCCAGCATGTTTTGGGATCTTTCATTTTATCTTTTCTTATTTTTATTTTCCAGATATGTTTAGGGTTTCCTTCTTTTTCCTCCATTTTAGGGTTTTTTTGGCCATCCTATAAATAGGAGGAGGATATGCTGATGTAAAGGTAGTTGAATTTGATATTAAAAGAAAACCTTGATAGCAATTGTTTGTTCATTGTAACCATTCTCGGTTGGTATTCTCTGCGAGAATCAACAAACGTGATTGAAGTCGTGTTCTGGCATTTCGTGCGCGAAATCAACAGATCGTGAGCCTTGATTATGGGTATTCGTGCGCGAATCAATAGATCGAGAAGAGAATCAACAGAGGTATTCCAGGTAAATCAATCCGACATTCTGTTTATCTATTTTTATTTTGTCCTTGATTACTATTCCGCTGCATCAGAACTTTGGATGGAAAATATTATGGATTAAGTATGTTTTGGAAATAAGAGATGAGAATTTTAGAAAATATGAGATGTAATTTTTTCATGGAAAATGGAAAGTGAGGATTTTGTGATAAAATAAGAAGTGATATTTTTGTGTTTAAAAAGGAATTGTAAGGATTTTGGAATAAAAAGAAAAAGGAATTTTGTGATTCATGCTATTATAGTCATGAAGTCTTACCCCTGGGCTAATGTTAGGGTTATAGCCTTGGGCCTGGGCAAATGTAGGGTGGCAGTCTTACCCATGGGCTAATGTTGGGGAGTTTATCCTTAATGTTGGGAGAGCTACTAACGGCCCCTAGTTCGTGCTGATATAATTATTCGAATTGATTCATAGGGTAATAATACTGTCATAACTCTGGTCAGAGGTTAAGTGACCCTTGGCTATTTTAGATATGAGATGTGATGAGATGAGGTGATAATGATTTTTGATGATGGATCCTTTATTTGATCCTTTGATAGATTTTAAGACATGCTTATAATGGTTTTTATGATGGAAAAAGTAAATGTATTTTATTATGAAAGAGAAAAAGATGGAAAAGTTGTTTTGAAAGAGATGGAAAATGATGTTTTAAAATGGAAAGAGTTTTCTAGATGATTTAGAAATGGTTTTGGAAAAAGAGTGAGATGGTTTTTAAAAGTTCACTTGATCCGTAGCTATTTTAATCTTCTCTTATTTATACTATTCTATACTATTTACTAAGTCGTTGTTCATTGACATATTTTTATGCACTTTTTCTAGGTGATTGTGACTAGCATTGTCCACCTATCTAACTGTAGCTGCAGTAGCAATGTGTAGCATTTTCTTTTATCCTTTTGTTTGTAAGACTTAATGAAAAATATGAGAGATTTTTTGTTGTAGAGAGAGACTTGTACCATTTTGTATAATTTGTGTGGGTTGGGACAGGGCCTGTAGCCCAATATGTTATGGTCAGATGTGTATCCTTGAGTACTTATGAGATAGTTGTTTATTATTCCATCTTGCAATTAGTTTTAAAAAAAATATTACAAGAGTTTTGTGAATATCATATGATGCCACATCACTCTCTTCAGTGATGTCTTTTATAATTACTCGAATTGGGGCAGTGACATGTTTGGGTATCAGAGGTAGAGTTCTAAAAGGTTCTATAAACTTGTTGAGTCAAGTTGGGATAGTGGACTATAGGGTGCCATCGAGTATTGTAGAGAGGATGTTAGAGTTTGTAATTATATTCATGATTTTCATCATGTTTCTTTATTTTGTATGATTATTGATATTGTAGAGCGTGATCAGCAAGATGGAGATGAGGTGTCATCAGCCTCTATTGGGCAAAGTCAGGAGGGTCAGGTTGGAGCAAAAGAGGTAAGGGTTGATGCGGTGAGACAACTTCAAGAAGCTATAATCATGATGGCTGAAATGCAAGCCAGGTGCTTTTAGAGGTTGCCTATGCAACCCGCTCAAATGGTGAGGCCAGTGGTGGTACAAGAATTTCAAGGCAATTGATCTACCAACATTCACTAGAACAAAGGGAGAGGAGTATGCAAAGAACTAGATTAAGAGGATAAAGCAATTTTTGGGGATAATGGAGGTAGAAGATAGAGATAAGTTGAGATTGATCACCTTTTGCTTATCAAGGAAGTACACAATTGGTAGGAATCCACGGAGAGGGTAGTGATTGCTACTCCAGTTGGGGCGGATGTTAGTTGGACTAAATTTGTCAAGGCTCGTCTTGGAAACGACAACATAAAGGTCACCCGAGCACGACATCATGACTAAACATCTAACATGAACCACTAAGAATCCAAACAGATATAAATAATTACCATCAAAATCAAACACACAGTGGAAGGTTGATAATAGAAATCTGAAAACACTCTTCATATAGAAATCTACAATACCAATGGCTCTCAAACAATGTCTATAAATCCTTATTCAAAACAAGAATTTCAACTCCACACTACTCTATCAAGTTCTAACCTCTACCCATCTCATACTGAAATAAAAAGACAATAGAATAAAACCAATAGGAGAGCATAACTCCCAAAACTCTAGCTATAATGGCTCTTCAGTCTAGTTTGTAGTGAACCCGTTAAGCATCCAAATC
Organism: Monotropa hypopitys; assembly: GCA_002855965.1. Classification (NCBI taxonomy): domain Eukaryota; kingdom Viridiplantae; phylum Streptophyta; class Magnoliopsida; order Ericales; family Ericaceae; genus Monotropa; species Monotropa hypopitys. The sequence continues at coordinate 10,514 of NMUG010003473.1, forward strand.
TGGATATAAATTGCAAATAGAAAACAACAAAGCATATTAAGAAATATGTCAGATACAAATGAATAGTATATACAAATCCACATACCAATGCAACTAACATAACACATAAGCATGGAAGGTTGATATCGTATGTCATACAATTTATCAAAAGTGAATAATTATTGTATCACATTAAAAGGTTAATTCTCTTTAGTTCTTACTTGATATGACTTTTACAATTTCGACGGTTAGATCCCAATGTTCACCCAGCCATATCCACGTTGGATCCATGGCCATAGCCTCATCTTGCAAGCACGTCTGCATTGCAAATGATATGATAGCACATCTATAATATTTCATTGATACAAAGGTTAGGTCACAACGTTCAACCGGCCCTCGCCTGCTGGACCCACGACCACATCCCCATCGATCACATATTTTAAATTCATTTAACACGAATTACATAATTCCATCTTTGATTCACATTTCTTCTTTATACTATGCATGCTTGCATATCACTATTCTTAACTTATTTATCATGGATATCATCTAATGAAATCACATCATAAGTAAAAATGATTTCACGTAAGTCCACATAGAATCTAACTCTACAAGTATAACATGTTTCTCCACATAAGTGCAAGTAAAGGAGCACGTAAGCAAAGTAATCAATTATGCCACATAAGCACGTAAGGGATAAACATGCACTGGTAATTGTATCTATCATACTCACCGAGTGTGAACAATCTACGGGAGAATCTACATATGTCAAAGAACTCGGCTCCTCGCCTGTTCCAACTTCACTATGTTAGAACTATATACTACTTGAAACACCTTAAAGAAAGCTTAAATGTTAACATATAACTTCCCATAGGATTCTAAGGTTTTTAACTCCTCTTAAAACCTCTAATTATGATCCTCAAACATGTTCCATATGATTTCCCATATAAAACCCTAGAATTAGACAAATCTGTACAATTTATATGACATCCGCTTGACCGTCGCTCGAGCGAGGAGGGTCGCTCGACCCCCGCTCGATGGTCACTTGACTCAAGCACATCCACAGTACTAGTCGCTTGAGCGAATTTTGACTCTTCTCCAAATCACCTAAGAACACATCTAAGCCTCAAAAAACTTTGAAAATCTTACAAACCAAAGCCTTCCCCCATCCTATATGATCAACATATTCCAAAGAGGGATCTTATAGACCTCAAAAATTCCATAGATCTAAGTCTTCTTTTGATTTTCCCCTAAAACTCACTAGAAACTTAATCTACTATTAACCCTATGATTTTCTTTACAATTTTTTGAGATAATCAACGAAAGAGATAAGAAAACTTACTTGATGATGAGTTCCTTGCCAGGACTTGATGGAATTCTAAGATCTCTTAACAATTCTATCCAAATAGCATCCCTCTCTCTATAGCTCCCTAACTTCCAAATGTACAAGTGCAAATTATAGAATTAGGTTAGGGTTACCCCTCTAATCTGGTTTTAACATTACTAGACCAAAACACCCTTAGTTACAACACCTTTTCACCACATTGCCACTCCTATTCACATTATATAACTCTACATTTGTTTGTAACTCACATTTTACCCCTAAAATATGAAGCTATACCACTATCCTCCCTTGACAACTAATTTGTCCCTTATTCTTTAAATAACTAAATTAAATATGAAGCGAGACGAGTGTTATAACTCACCCTCAATTAGAAAATTTCATCCTCGAAATTGAAAGAAATACTTGAAATAAAGAGTTGTGGATACTTTGACTTCATCGCATCCTTGCCCCCTCCTAGGTGGCCTCCTCGATTCCACGATTCCTCCAAACCACCTTTACCTACGGAATGATCTTGGAGCACAAAACTTTCTCTTTCCTGTCGACAATCTTCAAGTGTTGTTCTAAATAAGATAGATCTTCATGAATTTCCAATGCCTCTGCATGATAAGGATCTCCAATATACTTGTGAAGCGTGGATATGTAAAAAACATCATGCAATCTAGACAACTCCGTTGGCAATGCCAACCGCTAAGCGGTAACTCCTACTCTTTCCATAATTTTATACGGCTCGATATACCTTGGAGCTAACTTTCCCTTTCCCTTAAAATGGATAATGCCCTTCCATGGAGAAACGTGAAGGAACATATAGTCTCCAACTACAAACTCTAACTCACGCCTACGATTATCGTCATAACTCTTCTGCCGACTTTGAGCAATTTCAAATCTTACCCGAATTAGTTTTACACCTTCTAGTTTCTACTGAATCAACTCCGGACCTAACAACTATCATTCTCTGACCTTACTCCAACAAATCGGTGTACGGAAATTCCTTTTATACAAAGGCTCGTAAGGTGTCATACCAATGCTACTTTGATAACTATTGTTGTATACGAACTCCACCAAAGATAGATAATCATCCCAAGCACCCTGAAAATCAAGCACACAACCACACAATATATCCTCCAGTATCTGAATGGTCCTCTCCAAATGACCATCTGTTTGAGTATGAAAAGTCATACTAAACTTCAAGGAAGTCCCCAAAGTATACTACAAACTATGCCCAAATCTCGATGTGAACTTGGAATCCCTATCACTAACGATAGACACTGGAATCCCATGAAATTGAACAATCTCGCATATAAGGGTACCAACTTAGAAATTAGAATGGAGTAATTGGGCTATCCCACATAGTGTATTGGAGGGCAATTGGGCTAACAATACTCGTGGGTTCCTCACGGAGCAATTGGGCTAGAGATACCCTTCCCCTAGTGAACATCGCGGAGCAATTGGGCTAGCAATATTCACATATTATTTATATTGGTACCCATTCGGGTTTAAGATGTTGTTTCCCTACCCGTATTATGGCTGTTGCGTGTGTGATGCCCGTTGTGACCCCTTGAGCTGCCAAGTGGGAATATGTTGTTAGGTTAGTATGAGTCCTGTGTGACTCCCTTGTGTCGCCAGGGGAAATGATCAGATATGGACGATTGCGGTGTCTTGGTACATAGCCCCTTGCTTCGGTCCTGTGGGAGTATTGTGAACCGAGCTAGTGTGACCTCCTAGTATGTGACTCGCCTTAGTCGACGAGGTGGGTAATGTCAGAAAGAATGACTTGGGCTCCCATGATTCATCATGTGGAGACAAAAAGGAAATGAATAGTTAATAATTGAAATCTACCTCAATCCCAAAAATATTCCAAAGTAAAATGAGAATCAAATCCATAACAATGTTCTTGGTAACTACAGGATTGGATGGTAGAGTGGTGTTGAAGTCTTGTTGTTGTGGTCTCTTGGACTATCTTGGTACGGTTTTGGAGGATGTCTCACTTTAGCTCGTCTCTTAGTCGTGTTGGGTTGCACCTTGCCATTGGTTGATTGTTGGAGTCTCGCTTAGCTTGCGCAGCTGATTATGTGCTTGTGTTTGGGTTACCTTTAGGTTGCGTCACACTTCACTTAAGTTGGGTTTCCTCCCTACCCTTAGTCTTTCTTTGTGTGTGGACACTTAAGCGCACCCGCAGGTGCATGCCTGGTAGTAGTTGGGGGTTTTCTGTCACGCCCCATCCCCGATGATCGAAAAGTCAGCCATCCAAGGACAGACGCGTGGCATGCAACAACTAAAACTCACTAATTAGCTCTGAAAAAACAAAACTAAACTAAACTCACCACCACAACTGGAAACATCTAACTAACCAGCTAACAGAAGTACTGAACTAAAACAAAATAGACTACAAACAACTGAACAAAGGCTACATATAACAGCCCAAAACTTCACCACTAAAACAGAATATTAACAACTCTAATAACAGGGCTAAACAATGCCCAACAACTTACAAACTGAAACAAACTGTACAATTGAAAGAAATAAAATAAAAGCTCTGAAACTTAAACAAACTCATACAGTAACTCCTAATACTCTGAAAAACTCCTCAACTGCTGGACTGGTGGACTCTAAACTGATCCCATCACAGTAACACCTGAATGGGGAAAGGGAGGATCAGTTTTGGGAAAAGCTGGTGAATACTTATAAGAAAAGCATAAAGTAAAGGGCTAAAATAGCTATGTATCACTATTTTTCAAAATACTCTTACTGATCTTTCAAACTGTTTTCTCTTCAAACATTTCTTTTCCAATACTTTTCTTGAATAATAAATCTGTTCTGAAACTCTTAATATTTCAAAATATTATTTTACTCACACATCCTTTTCATTTCTTTTTTCTTTCCCATTTCGAATATCTTTTGATTTCTATTTTAAATTTCTTACATAACTCTTCCCGTTT
>NMUG010003474.1:0-14774 GCA_002855965.1 Monotropa hypopitys
TGCTAGTAACTTTCATACCAATGCCATTTGTTCCCATTTAATCCATGCATGACCCAATGATACAATATCAAATCCAACATGCTATCTCATGATTTTTCACACATGATCAATATGTATAATACATCAATTTGACATGAATTTTGCTCAATTGCATGAAGATGTATTCAATTCTATCATGAGACGATCAATTTATCAAAAGCCCTAATTTATGAAATTCAGGGTTTTCCCAAATTTGGGGGTTTTCACCCAAATTACTCAAATATGAATATGAGCCCCAAAAGATGCAATTAAATACATGAGATACATAAACCCTCAACCAATTTCATGAATCAAACCCAAACCCTAGACCAATTTTGTGATTTTACATCTAGGCATGAAATTGACGAAAATTAAAGACTCACACAAGGGGATAGGGAGAAGCACAACCAAGAACAAACCAAGAAATAAACATTTTATACCTCAAGGAGCTTTCCAAAAATTCTGAAAATTTGGATCTTGACGAATGGACGAACTATGGTGCTCATCGGATAGCCTTTGACGCGTAGAACAACGTTTATTCTCGGGATTTCTTCAAAAACCTCTTGGAAGGTCCCCAAATTTTAGAGAGAAGGGAGAGAAATATGAAATGGAGGTAGAGAGGGAGTAATGGTGGCTAGGGTTTGGAATTATGAAGGAGATGACACAATTTCGGACTCACTTTGATATATATACCCCCACACTTGAGTTTCCTAAAATACCCTTAATGAAAGCCAAACAGCACGAAAATTTGCCTTCGCTACCGGTCGACGCATTTGGCTTGATCGGTCGAGCTAGTTCGAATGCCTCTCTGACGAACGGCGATCGGTCGACCGATTTTCGTGTACCGGTCGCGGCCTAATTAAACGCCCACTGGACTATCCCGACCGGTCGACCTATTTTCGTGTACCGGTCAGTCTTAAGAAAAATTTAAAGAAAACTTCAAATATCGATAACTTTTTCGTCCGACCTCCGATTGAGGCGATTCAAGTCTCGTTGGATTCATAATTGAATTCTCTATCATAATCTAGGGCCAACCACCTTAAAATCACACTAAGATTTTAAGATAAAATAGTTCGAGATCTCAAATCTAATTTACAATACGAATTAAATTCTGAAAATACTTTATGAAATACGGGTCATTACAGTGGTGTCAGATGCATTGAGTAGGAAAGTTGTGAGTAAGGTGTCATGTTTGACTTGTGCTAGAGTTGAAAAACTTTCTGAATTGAACAGTTTGGGTGTTTAATTGTCATTAGGTTCGAATGAGATTTTGTTTGCAAATCTCATGGTGAGGTCGTTGTTTATGGATCAGATTAGAGAGGGTCAGAAGAATGATGTGTTTCTAGAGAAGATTCGACAACAAATTTTATTGGGGGAAAATTAGAGTTTAGTATTCGTGGGAATGGTATGTTGATGTTTGGGAACCGGGTTTGTGTACCGGAGGATGTGGAGCTTAGAAAGAGTATTCTTGAGGAGGACCATAGTTCGAAATTTTCTATGCATCCGGGGTCGACAAAGATGTATCGTGACTTGAGGGAAAATTATTGGTGGAGAGGGTTAAAGAGAGATATAGCTGACTTTGTTGCTAGATGTCTTATTTGTCAAAGGGTGAAGATTGAATACCAAAGACCGGGAGGATTAGTTCAGAGTTTGCCAATACCCGAGTGGAAATGGGAGCACGTTACTATGGATTTCGTTGGGGGTTTACCTAAGTCTAAAGGGAACTTTGATTCTATTTGGGTTGTAGTGGATCGATTACCAAAATCCGCTCATTTTGTTCGAGTGAGAACTAATTTTTCTATAGATCGTTATGCCAGGATTTATATAGATGAGATCATTAGATTGCATGCAGCACCGGTGTCGATTGTCAGTGATAGGGATCCTAAATTTACATCGAGGTTTTGGGCGAGTCTACAGTAGACTCTTGGTACATCCTTGAGATTTAGTATCGCTTTTCACCCTCAAATGGATGGACAGTCAGAGAGGACTATCCAAACGCTTGAGGATATGTTGAGATCTTGTGTTTTAGATTTTTCTGAAGGTTGGAAAAACTATTTGCTATTGATCGAGTTTGCTTACAACAATAGTTTTCAGAGTAGTATTGGCATGGCACCATTTGAGGCATTATATGGTAGGAGGTGTTGGACGCCACTTTGTTGGGGTGAGGTGGGCGAGCTTCAAATTTTGGGGTCGGAATTAGTACAAGTAGCTTCAGAAGGGGTAAAGCTAATAAGAGAAAGATTGCGGATTGCACAGAGTCGTCAGAAAAGTTATGCGGATAATAGACGACGGGAAATAGAATTTGAGGTTGGTGATCATGTATTCTTGCGGGTTTCGCCGTGGAAGGGTGTGGTTCATTTTAAAGAAAAAGAGAAATTAGTACCGAGGTATATTGGACCGTATGAGATTGTGGATAGAGTAGGAGCGACGTCATATCGTTTAGCCTTGCCGGTAGAGTTGGCTCGTTTGCACAATGTATTTCATGTTTCTATACTTCATAAGTATGTCGGTGACCCGACGCACGTGTTAGAAGTGGAACCTTTGGAGTTGCATGAGGATTTGACTTATGAAGAGATGTCGGTGAAGATTTTAGATCGCAAGGAGCAAGTACTACGCTCCAAGGTAGTTCATTTGATCAAAGTTTTATGGCGAAATCATGAAGTTGAGGAAGCGACGTGGGAGAGCGAAGATGTTATGCGAGAGAAATATCCGCATTTATTTTCAGGTAATCCTTTTTGCTTACTTTAAATTTCGAGTGCGAAATTTTCTAAGGGGGAGGAGGAGTTGTAATACCCGTCTCGTCTAATTATAAATTTAAATATTTTAAATAATTATCAAATGCGAGATTTAAGAATATAATATTTCATTTGAAATTTTAGAGTGAAAGGAATTTATAAAGGAGGATTTAATAGTCAAAATGAGATTAAGTATTATAAGTAGTAAATAATTGTGAATAATGGCATATAAGGGTAAATACATGATTTAGTGAGAGGGTAAGGGAGTCATTAAGCTTAAAAATCTGTATTAGGTTAAGGTTTGTAACCTAATCTCATTATGCTTAATATTTGATTAAGATATATATATAGAGAGGAGAAAGGTGGCTAGAGGAGATTTCAAATTTTGAATACTTTGGAGTGGAGATTTGAAGTAAAGGTCTTCTTCAACATTGTTTCCGAGGTTAGTGCAAATCTAATGATACAATTTTTATGTTTATATCACTTCATATTTTGGCTAGATCGGAGTTTTAATCTCTAAACTCGTTTTTGGAAACAATGGTAAGTTTAAGGAGTTGGTCTTTGGGATTGGAGGTGTTTATGGGTTGGTTTATGATACAAATTGAATATATTTAGCAACTATATGTTTAGAACACTTTGGGTACCTTTGATTTTTGGTTTTGGAGGCTAATACACCAAAGTTAGGAAGGTTGGGGATTAGTGGTTCGACAATAAAATTTTCTGAAAATTTCCATTCTGCTCAGTGTCGACCGGTCCACGTGTACGTGGTCGACCAGTCGTGATTAAGCAGTAGGCTTTTTATGCCTGCCGCGACCGGTCCCTTGAGTCGTGGTCGACCAGTCGTGATATTTCAGTAAGGTCAATTTTGTGGTCTCGACCGGTCGCGTGCAACGCTGTCGACCGATCGCCGTTCGTAAAATTCCGACAATTTGGATAACCTTTTGGGATGTGTTGGAAGGTGTTAGGGGCTAATTAAAAGACTCTAATAAGTTATTTTAACGAGAGTTATCTATTCAGTTGATGTAAATTCGTGATTTCATTTCTCTTTGTCAAATTATTTATCCCGTGGACTAAAGTTTTTAGTTTGATTGACGAGGACACTCGAGAAAGGCATTGAGGCCTCACTCAAGGGCAAAGAGAAGGTTTGATCAATGGTGCTGGTGAGTGTAAGACTATGGTATTTTTAATTGTACATTCGCAAGGTTGTTTTGGTTAATTATCGTACTTGCATGAGAAGATAACTGTTAGTTGTTGTATTGGGCGCATGATTGCATGAAAGGAATGATATGCATAGACATAATGCATGGTTGAGATGGAAAGCATAATATGCACGTATATATATTATGCATTGCCTCCGTGGGAGGGGTGGTGTTATTAGTAACTTGAGTAAGTCCAATTGTTGGCAACCAGCGTAAGTCCAACGGGTACGTGGGACGTACCCCAAAATGTGCGCGGGGCGTACGAACTACTACCTATAGTAGTAGTTATTTTCAGGGCATGAGATGCTTAAATCTCTTTTGAAAAGGGCCTTGGCCAAAATATATAAAATATCATGCATGAGATGCATTTTGGAATGAAAGTCATTGATGCTCATATTCATGATTTTGTCACTGATATTACTTGAGTTCTGGAAGTTAAAAATATCATATTCACACTCAGTTTCCTTTTTCTTGGCTTGGAAACAGGTCACAGGATTAGCGGTCCACTACAAGGCTGAATGTATCTGGATGCTTGGATGGGATTAATTGCTTGAGGTTGTCCTTTGGAGGATTTTTTACTAGGACTCTTCTTAGTATTGTTGGTAGACTTTTACTGTCTTTTATTTCAGGGACTTGTATTGGAGATTTTGTAGTAGTTAACTGTTTCATCTTGAGGTTTATTTCCTTGGGAATTCATGAGTACTTGTAGTACGTTTGGGTTTTATTTTTGAGGTTACACTTGTTCCTTTTATTTATGTTGGCAATTATTACTGGAGGTTTTTATTTAGCAAAGAAGTTCAATAATTATTTTGTGTGTGTGTTTTGGAGTTTAGGATGTTACAGTATTACCCGCTGTTTAAACAGTTGGGGCTACCCCTAGACGATTTGGTTTCATCTGACATACCATTGGTTGGATTCATTTCCTCTATGATTTGGCTGCTCGGGAAAGTAAACCTGCACGTTACGACAGACAACAAGACAGTGGATACCGAGTTTGTGTTGGTTGATGTCCCAAGCCCGTACAATGTGATCTTGGATTGGGATTGGCTTCACTAGGTGGAGGCAATCACATCCACTTATCTCTAGGTGGTGCTATTCAATGGCCCTCATGGGCAGGGAGACATCTATAGAGACCAAGTAGCATCGAAGAAATACTACGTCGCAGTAGTGAAGGAAAAAACAAGCCCAGCTAAGGTACATTGGGTTGAAACACCCGATGCTCTGGTATTGGAGGATGTTGGTACGGAAGCCTCAAAGAAGGCAATTGAAGACCTGATCTGTGTCCCGATCGAAAAAGGTAGTGAATGCTTCTTCCTCATTGGGTCGGCCATGCCGGCACCGGATCCAGAGGGCATGCTCTGGCTCTTGAGAGCCAATGTTGGCGTATTTTCATGGAACCCTTACGAAATGCTAGGGGTCAGTCCCGATCTGATATGTCACCGGCTCAATGTCGATCCAGCCTTCCAGCCAATCATACAAAAGGCATACCAGTCGGCGACGATTCATACGGAGGCCGTCATTGAAGAAGTGGATAGGCTGTTGGAAGCATGAGCAATCTGAGAGGTGCAGTATCCAATGTGGTCTGCCAATACGGTGGTAGTAAAGAAGAAGAACGAAAAGTTCCGGGTCTACGTCGACTACACCAACCTAAATGATGCCTGTCCGAAGGATCCGTTCCCCCTCCCCGGATCGACCATCTGGTCGATGCATCGTCTGGGCATGACCGACTAAGCTTCATGAATGCTTACCGGAGGTACCATCAGATTGCCATATATCCTCCCGACGCATAGAAGACGACATTTTATTTCGCCCGAAGGCTTATACTTCTACCAAGTTATGCCTTCGGATTGAAAAACGTCGGGGCAACAAACTAGAAAATGGTCACAGCCACGTTCTGGAGCTACATTGACCGGACCATGGAGGCATATATCAACAACATGGTGGTAAAGAGTAGGATGGCCTGGGACCATTTGGAAGACCTGTAGCAAATCGTTAACATCGTGAAGGAGAACCAGTTCAAGCTCAATGCAGAGAAGTGTGCCTTCGGGGTGGGCTCTGGGCGATTCCTCGGACACTTGGTGACCCGAAGAGGGATCGAGGCAGATCCAAACTAGATCACGGCGATCCGGAACCTACAGGACCCCTGAACCATCAAAGAAGTGCAAAAGCTTACGGGGATGGCGACAACATTGAACCGGTTTATCAATCGGTCGTCAGATAAGTGTCGACCCTTCTTTGATTTAATTAAAAAATCCAGCAAACGGAATTTCCAATGAACCGAAAGGTTAGGCCAAGCCTTGGACGAACTGAAGCAATACTTGATCGAAGCACCATTGCTTACCACCCCACGGGAGCATGATGAGCTATTTCTTTACATTTCCGTCTCAAAGCACTCGGTCAATTCGGTCTTGGTATGGCAGGAGGGACAGAACCATCTCCCAGTATATTACTCCAGTAAAACCCTGCTGGACACTGAGACCTAGTATCTGCCCCTGGAAAAGTTGGCCTTGGCACTTGTATCACCATCTTGCAAATTGACCCCTACTTCCAGACACACACTATCATAGTCCTAACGGAATACCCCCTGAAATCTGTGCTCCGGAAGACAGATTTATCTAACTGTATCTTAAAGTGGGCTGTAGAATTAGCCAACTTCAATATCCGGTATAAGTCCCAGACTAATATCAAAGCCCAGGTGTTAGACGATTTCGTAGCAGAATTCTTCCCCAGACTAGATGAAGATGATCTAGTAGAGTCCCGGAACAATCACTCAGTTCTCGAAGCAGCACCAGCTCCTGGGACCGACTCCAGTTGGAAGCTTTATGTAGATGGAGCATTAAACAATAGAGGCTCTGGAGCAGGGGTCATGATCAGTTCTCCGAACGGAATAGTTCATGAGCATGCAATCCACTTGGAGTTCCCAGCCTCCAACAATGAGACTGAGTACGAAGCATTGCTCATCGGCTTACAAATGGCACTGAAACTAGGGATCACAGATCTCATCACTTATAGCGATTCTCAACTTGTAGTCAATCAGATGACCAGGAAGTACGAGGCCCGAGATGATAGAATTGTCTAGTACGTTCAGTAGGCCAGGGAACTGTCAGGGAATTTTTTAAAGTTCACCCTCCTACAAGTAGGATGGGGGTACAATGTGTACACTGACGTACTGGTCGGACTGGCCTCAGTCCAGAATTCGGATCATCCCTCGACCATTACAATTGGGACACTCTAGTGACCCAACATTGATCCAGGGGAAGAAAGAGAAGTCCTCAATATCAACTTGGGTCCCAGTTAGATGGACCCGATCATAGCTTTCCTTAGAGATGATGTCCTCCCAACTAACAAGAGACGAGCACATCAGATTGAACACAAGGCAGTCCGGTATTGGCTTTCACTAGACCATAAACTTTACAAACGGTCCTTCTCCGGACCATATCTTTTTTGTGTCCATCCCAGCATAGTCCAGATTGTCCTTCAAGAGATCCATGATGTGAACTGTGGATGTCACTTTGGAGGAAGATCTTTGGCCCACCGGGCCATTACCCAAGGATACTACTAGCCAACAATGCATTCTGATGCAATAGACTTGGTCCAGAAATACGACAGCTATCAGAAAAATTGCCCTTGTCATCCATCAACTCGTTGTGGACCTATAGCCATTAACCAGTCCGTGGTCCTTTGCACAGTGGGGCATGGACATTGTGGGCAAACTTTCCACTGCTCCAGGAGGATTTAAATTTCTCATCACAGCTACGGACTACTTCACAAAATGGGTGGAAGCAGATTGATGAGTCGGATGTCAAGCGTTTTACTTAGAGGAATATTGTGACCAGGTTCAGGATTCCATATGCTTTTGTGTCGGACAACAGAGCACAGTTCATCGAGAACTTGTTCACGGACTTCTTCATAGAGTACAGGATCCAGTTTTTCAATTCTACTCCTTGCTACCCTCAGAGCAACGGTCAATTTGAGGCATTTAATAAGACAATACAGTCTAGTATAAAGAAGAGATTGGTGGCAGCAAAAGGAAGATGAGACTGAGCAGTTGTTCCACATTCTGTGGGCCTACCAAACCACACCCAGATGACCAACCGTACAAACTCCCTTTCGTTAGCATTTTGTATGGAAGTTGTCACCCTCTGGAAGCCGGATTGCCAACAATCCGAACTGAGTGTTTTATCCCGAAACAAAATGACCAAACCATTGCAAAGGACATTGACTTGGCGGAAGAAAGAAGGGACGGTGCCCGAATCAAACTTGCAGCATATGATACGAATCAAAGAGGTAACAAAAGATACTGGTTTCATGCTCATTTCCTAGGATACCGGTATCACAGAAAATCCAGATACCAGCATCTGAGGAAAATCGCAGAACTCGAATTGTTCTCTGTAACTTTTGGGTTTTCTTGTCCAAACTGTTTTTTATCAAATTTAGCTATCAAACCTACTCCGATTTCAACCAAATTTTGACCATAGGTTCTACTAATAATCTAGAACAACTCTACATGATTAGAATTTTGGAAATATTATCTTAATTGGCTGAAATAAAATCAAAAGCTTATGCCACAAACTTAAATTCTGAATATTATATCTATTGTTCATCTTCCACCTTCGGTTCTTTGAAATTATAAAACCCAGCAACCCCAAATGTAATACCCATGCCCGTAAAATAATTAAATAATTAAGTTAAAAATATATAATATCCATTTTGAAAAAAAAAATTAGTTTTAAGTTAATTAAATTGAGTTGGAAAATAAAGAAGTGTTTTTGGGTGTAAAAGCCTAGTTGAAGATCTTGGTACAAGGGATTATAACCAAATAGTTGTAGCCTACTAAATTAGACCTTGTTGCATTGAATGATTTTTCCCCAAGAGGTGTGTTTTGTAGTGTAATGACTTATGAACAAATCTGTCCCAAACAAGTATTCTCTCCCATAAGTCATATTTGGAGCAAAACAAAGAGGGAGAGAGGGAGAAAACTTAGGGGAAATCAAGTAGAGGTTCTTGGGGATTCAAATCTTCTAAAATAAGGTATGTATATCACAAGTATTACTTGAGTTTTGTAAGGATTTCATAAGAAGTTTTAAAGAAAATCCGAGTTTTGATGTTCTTGGTGATTTTTTTGGAAAATTAGTATAAATCATGTTGATTTTCAAAAATTAGCTTTGGGAATATGTTAATATATGTTTATAGTAGTTGAATATGAAATTTTAGAGGATTTGATGGAGGAAATCTTGTTTAAAATGAGTTTGAAAATAAAGTTTCCGAGCAGAATTCTACAGAACCTACTCACTATTCTTCACCGGTAGGAGACCGATATGCCGACCGGTATACCGGTGGCCACACTGGCCTATATAAATTTGGTTAAGTGTTTTGGCTAAGCCAATTTTCCCGAGAGCAAACTTAACCGGCATGCCGGGCGGTACACCGACCCCTGTACCAGTTGCGTACCGGTTAGTGAAAATCTGGGCAGAATATTGGTGAAACCTGTTGGAAGTTAATCTGAACTTAATAGGAACTATTTTAATCATGTTTGTAGTTTATTTCTGAAGTAATTCAGTTCATTTGATGTATTTTGGGATTGACTTGTGAATTTTATTCCAGGGAAGTTATCCAAATGCAAATATCTGGCGAAATCTTACTGTAAGAAACCCATCTAAGGGTATTTGGTGAGTGTGATTGCTATATTAAGTGTTGTAAGGTTTCTTTTTCTATTAAAGTATGTTTGATGGAAATTGTGATATGTGTTATCGTACAAAAGCCTTAGTTGCATGCTAGAATGATACGTGGGACTATTCTGCAATTGTTTCTGATTTTTTAAATGAATGTGATTCAAATGAGGAAAGTGGGGAAACACCGATGAAAGTGGGGAAACACTGAGGCAAGTGGGGATACACCGAGGAAATCTAGATGATGTGTTTTCTGATTTTGTTGACTGTTTAAAATCTGTTATCTGTTTCTGGTTATCCGCATTGTACCACATGATATATGTTTCTGATTTTCTGCTAATGTATCATTTATATATATTTGTTGTTGGAATATTATCTGTTGAGTACTTTTGTTTATTACAAAACTTTCTATAGCTTACACGACTCTTGGATTTTTTTGTATGGGCAAATTGAGTAATCCAGTTTCTGAATAGTTTGGAGTGGTCCACTACAGTCTTGAAGGTTGCAGTTTGAGGAGCTGGTAGTGGTCTGTTAGAGTTGTATTTTTCTTTGATTTCTGGTTGCTACTTTTGTGGAATGTTGTCTGTATATGTCAGTTGACCATACTTTTGAGTTTTTCACACTGGAACTTAACCTTACATTGATGTCTGTTGATAATCACATCTAGTGGTTGTTTCTGTTAAATTAGTTTCATCTTGTGGTTATTTTCTGTATTTTTACATTTTCCGAGTCCATTATATATAAATTGTTATAAGCGGATCGGGGTGTGACATTTTGGTATCAGAGCATAGGTTTAGAGATTCTCGGAGTATGGATGGATAGAATGGAGGAATGTGCGTAACCACTAATTTCCCTTATGTCCGATTGGAAGAGCGCCTAATTAACGTATCTTCTGGTTGGAAGTTTGGACAAGTATTTGGAAATGTATAATTACTCCTAGGATGGTGGTATGTAGTGTAGTGGATCATAGGATGTTGGAGAGTCACATACATATATTGACTAATGCTAACGTTTACTGTGATAATATCTGTGGTTGTATATTTTTTGTTGTTATAGCAGGAAGGCAATATGGACTGCTGAGAAAGTGCGTCATTTTGTGGATTGTGAATTTTGGATAGATCGACAACAATGGGAAATGGATTGGTTCTATGTTGAAAAGGTTAGTTGTGTGGAATATTGGGTTGTAGCCAAAAGAGTTAAATGATTTAAAAAAATTGGTATTGTATTGATGAATGAAATTTTGAGATTATGACCAGTGGTATTTGAGGAAATATGATATTTTTGATGAATTAGGGATGGGTGAAAAATTTGGGTTCCAGAATAGCAGCTAGTAGTTGAATCATTTTGAGGAATCAATGTAAGATAGACTCGTAGTTGTAGTAAGAGAATAGAGATGAATGTTTGAGTTTGGTAAGGGTATCAATGAGCTGTTGATGTACAAGATAGAAATGTTGGAAAGTTTAATGGTTAAGCAAGTGAGAAGTTTGGAAGCGAGAGTGAAAGTAAGTCGAAAGTATGAAATGGTGCAACTAGTGGAATCTATGGAAGAAAGGGGCAAGACAGATGCTTTGCACTAATGCCAGAGTCGTGGCCACCGAGACATCATCAGGTATTTGTTTATTGTAATTTTTTTCTAGTTATTTCAATATCTGTAAATTCTTGATAAGAAGAATTCTGAATTATGGTTAAAAGTGTAAATTGGGTTGAGAGTTGTGTATATGTTTGATGTGAGTGCTGCGATTTTGAGGACGAAAACTTTTAAGAGGGGGAGAATTGTAATGCCCGTGCCCATAAAATGATTAAATAAATAAGTTAAAAATATAAAATATCCATTTTGGGGAAAAAATAATTAGTTTTAAGTTAATTAAATTGAGTTGGAAAATAAAGAAGTGTTTTTGGATGTAAAAGCCTAGTTGAAGATCTTGGTACAAGGGATTATAACCAAATAGTTATAGCCTACTAAATTAGACCTTGTTGCATGTAATGATTTTTCTTCCAAGAGGTGTGTTTTGTAGTGCAATGACTTAG
The DNA here is from genome assembly GCA_002855965.1 of Monotropa hypopitys. Classification (NCBI taxonomy): domain Eukaryota; kingdom Viridiplantae; phylum Streptophyta; class Magnoliopsida; order Ericales; family Ericaceae; genus Monotropa; species Monotropa hypopitys. The sequence goes on from NMUG010003474.1 coordinate 11,650, forward strand.
GAACAAATCTGTCCCAAACAAGTATTCTCTCCCGTAAGTCATATTTGGAGCAAAACAAAGAGGGTGAGAAAGAGAAAACCTATGGGAAATCAAGTAGAGGTTCTTGGGGATTCAAATATCCTGAAATAAGGTATGTATATCACAAGTATTACTTAAGTTTTGTAAGGATTTTATAAAAAGTTTTGAAGAAAATCTGAGTTTTGATGTTCTTGATGATGTTTTTGAAAAAATTAGTATGAATCATGTTGATTTTCGAAAATTAGCTTTGGGAATATGTTAATATATGTTTACAGTGGTTGAATATAAAATTTTAGATGATTTGATGGAGGAAATCGTGTTACAAATAAGTTTGAAAATGAAGTTCCCGAGCAGAATTCTACAGAACCTGCTCACTGTTCTTCACCGATTGGAGACCGGTATGTTGACTGGCATGTCGGGCGGTATACCGGTGGCAACACTGGCCTATATAAATTTGGTTAAGTGTTTTGGCTAAGCCAATTTTCCCGAGAGCAAACTTAACCGGCATGCCGGGCGGTACACCGGCTCCGTACCGGTTGCGTACCGGTTAGTGAAAATCTGGGCAGAATGTTCGTGAAACCTATTGGAAGTTAATCTCAACTTAATGGGAGCTATTTTAATCATATCTGTAGTTTATTTCTGAAGTAATTTAGTTCATTTGATGTATTTTGGGATTGACTTGTGAATTTTATTCCAGGGAAGTTATCCAAATGCGAATATCCGGTGAAATCCTACTATAAGAAACTCATCTAAGGGTATTTGGTGAGTGTGATTGCTATATTAAGTGTTGTAAGGTTTCTTTTCTGTTAAAGTATGTTTGATAGAAATTGTGATATGTGTTATCGTACAAAAGCCTTAGTTGCATGTTAGAATGATACGCAGGACTATTCTGTAATTGTTTCTAATTTTGTTAAATGAATGTGCTTCAAATGAGGAAAGTGGAGAAACACCGAGGAAAGTAGGGAAACACCGAGGAAAGTGGGGAAACACCGATGCAAGTGGGGAAATACCGAGGAAAGCTAGATGATGTGTTTTCTGATTTTGTTGACTGTTTAAAATCTGTTATTTGTTTCTGGTTATCCGCGTTGTACCACATGATATATGTTTCTGATTTTCTGCTAATATATCACTTATATCTGTTTGTTGTTGGAATATTATATGTTGAGTACTTTTGTTTATTGCAAAACTTTCTATAGCTTACACGAGTCCTGGATTTTTCTTTGTATGGGAAAATTGAGGAATCCAGATTCAAGATAGTTTGGAGTGGTCCACTACAGTCTTGAAGGTTGTAGTTTGAGGAGCTGGTAGTAGTCTGTTAGAGTTGTACTTTTATTTGATTTTCGGTTGCTACTTTTGTGGAATGTTGTCTGTATATGTCAGTTGATCATACTTTTGAGTTTTTCACACTGGAACTTAACCTTACGTTGATGTTTATTGATAATCACATTTGGTGGCTGTTCCTGTTAAATTAGTTTCAGTTTGTGGTTATTTTCTTTATTTTCACATTTTCCGAGTCCATTATACATAAATTGTTATAAGCGGATCGGGCTGTGACACCAAATCTCTCTCACCCGATCAGACCTCTCTCTAACTCTCAGATCAAAACCTCACAATACTCAATTTATGATTGATTTATGTTTGATTAACAGAGCATCTTCAATTGTTCGATACATCCTCAGCATATATGATTTGTTTTACAACTCAAATTCTTTTCAGCAACTCATTGAAGATTGACACATCACAACTCCTTACATATGATCAATCCACACCCCCGACACTTCACCTTGATTTTCCTACAACTCATAACATGCAAAGGTCCTACCTATACGTATCATAATAGATACACTATCGTATGCATCTCCTTCGTGCACCATTCTCTCAATCGACACTTCAGTTCCAATTTCCAAATTTTCTTCCTTAATTGCACTTCCTAACTTTAAGTTGTAATTCTAACATTTAGACCCCAATAACTTAATAAATTCTTTTAATTATTTCATATTTAACTCTTTATGTTTTAACAAATTCCAAATGTTACCCAATAATTCCACAAAATTCCATAAAGATTTTATAAAATCCGCAAATACTTCCTAAAATTCCTTAATCATTTCATTTAGCCAAACATCTTATTTTAATTTTCAATTATTATTTATTAATGTCCTTATACCACAAAAAGTTTTACATTGATAACCTAGTCCAATGGACGTGGATGTCGCTCACGTGAATATAAAAACCATTGAAATGCCAATGAGCAAGATCATGCTTTGAAACGACCTCTTAATAGATCCGAACTGATTGATTAGCATCTTGTCTATTTTGAGAAGTGATGTCTTAAGAGATGACATCGTGTCACCCAAGTACTTCTTTAGCTTAGCATGAGCTAATTCCACCCTCTAAACAAAACAACTCTTATTTATAATCTAAATTTTAAAAATTTTAAAAATTACCATTTAAATTTAAACATTGGCTTGAATATACCTTTGAGTTGTATTATTGCCGAGATGCATGAATTATTTATCCACGCTACTACAAATCGCTCCTTGTAGGGGCTCAACCATGTACCATTAAGATAATTTAAGATACGCGGGTAACCGTTAAACTTTTGGCAAATGTTGTACCACTTCTGTTGATAAGTAACCGGTTGTGATGACATTATAAGAGAATGCCATAGTCCGAGAAAGCATTTCATAAGCACGCCAAGTGTTCGAGTACATTTCTATAATACATTCTCGTTTATGTGCCAAATACAGAATATGTGATTTGACATGGGAAAATATGTTTCAATAGCATTTATAAGTGCTAAATCGCAATCTAAAATAATTAATGATAGTAGTGATGCACCCTTTTCAATCATCAAAAATTTAAATGTAGACAATGCCTATGTGACTTGTTGTTCCCTTTCATTACCCAGATATGCAAACATCAACGAGTATGTAAGATCTGTACTAGTTACACCAACCACTTCTAGTAGTGGAATTCTATACTCATTAGTCTTGTATGTCGCATCAATGGTCAAAACAGTTGGAAACTGGACATACAATTGTAGGCTTATTGGATGAACCCACAAAACATATGTGATCTCGTTTGCGATTTGATCAATTCTATACTCG
>NMUG010003475.1:0-14765 GCA_002855965.1 Monotropa hypopitys
AGTGACGTAGCATAGAAATACAGGTTTTATGCCATGTATATGAATAAGTATACAAAGTAGTGCATTGTTTTCAAATATAACAGAGTCCATAACTAAGTCAGAAATTATATCAGAATCGTAAACATATGTCAAACCACGAATAACCTACTAATATCATAATATAACAATGAAAACACCAGCACTATAACAGAATCACAGTTAAAATTAGAATATAGCCGATGACCATAATAAAACATATCCAGAACAAAATAGTCGAGGTATTCGGGTTAGTTTTCATGAAATTCTTTCTTTAATTCCCGAAATAAGTTTTGAAACGGTAAATTTTCATTAGCATCCTAATAGGTCATATCAGACAGAATGGAACATATATCAAAACACACAGATCAGAACAGAGAAGATTGGGCATACCCAGTGGATTAGCTAGATGTATAACACTTAATTCATTTTTAGTTATTTATACATGATTCTCTAGTCAATTATACCCCCTAGCTGACAGGGCCAGATCGCTAGGCCATATACCCCCTAGAGTAGGGCCAGAAGCCAGATCTCCCCTTGGCATGGGACCATCTATTATCACATGTTCGGATGGCCAATAATAGATTTAAAATTAATTCCATAACCATGGATAACTTTTAAAACGTTTAAATAATATAAATCTCACGGAAAACAGGGAATATTTGAGAAACATACCAGAAATCCTGTAAATTAAGTGCAATGTCACTCAACTAAAATCTGAGCTTTACTCCGTATTACCTGAATAACAAAAACAGGAAAATATATAAATTAGACGGTTTATAATAAATTCCCTAATTTATTATTCTTTAATTTCCCATATTCTTATTTATAGTCCTTCCAAATTTCATTCTTATTATTCTTACTTATTTTCCTAAATAATTCTTAATAATTCCATACTAAATTTATTATCATTAATCTATTAATTTTCTCCTCTTTCTTAAATCTTTATTTTTCCTTCATTTTTGCCCATATCCGAGATCCCGGTTAACGATAATCTATTGAGACAGGTTACCAATAACCAGAGGACTGGATCGTTTACCGATAACTAGCTCAGACCGGTTACCGATAACTGGAACCTCTGGGTTTCATTCAAGCATTGTAGTTACCCGTAACTTGTCTAATTCGGGTTATTGGTAACCAAAATCCAACCAAAACACTTACACACATACAACCCATGCACATACAACACAACCCACGCACACACAACACAACCCAACACAGAATACACACAGAACACACACATTCGCACATATACAGCCACACATACATAGAGAACACACACAACACGCACATACACACCAGCACATGCACACACACATTTATGAAGATAGCATTTCTGATGCTTACTTGGAGACCCGTGGGCATCACTATGCACTGGTTATTGGTAAAACGGGCGTAACATTACCCGTGTAACTCTGATTGTCAATTGTAATATGGCGTTGGAAAGATATCGAGGAGACGCACACACTGGAATATCTCTATACTATATTCAAGCTGGGAAGAATTCCATAAAATGATCCTGACAGTGGTTTGGTGCCCATTTTTTCTGCGTTGGTCTTTTATATTGGGCTATTTTTGTTTTCTTTTATTTGGCCTAAGTTGGTACCCAGTTTGTCCCATGCTTAGGGTTTTAACGTAGCCTATTTAAACTCTTTTTATGATTATAATTGGCAGCTTTGATATTCAATGAAAACCCTACAGTTGATTTCTTTACTTTGTTCCCAATCATCCTGTATTCACCTTGAATCAACGTCTGATTGATACATATTGGCTTGGTATTCTGTTGAATCAATAAGTGTGTAGACGGAATCTGTAATACCCGTCTCGTCTAATTTTTTTATTTCAAATAATTATAATAATTATCAAAGGTGAGATTAATGATTTTAATATTCCATTTGGAATTTTAGAGTGAAAGGATTTATAAAAGAAGATTAAAAAGTATAAAATGGGGTTTTGTGTTATAAGTATTAAATAAATGAGAGCAATGGCACACAAGGGTAATTTAGTAGATTAGTGAAGGGGCAAGGAGGTAAATGGGTTAAAATCTGTCATGAAGTGTGTCATTAGGGTAAAAGTTCATATTCCCTAATTTTGTTGAAAGGAGACTAGAGAGAAAACAAAAAGGGGGAACAAGGGAATTGAAGAATCAAGGGATTTGGAGTACGATTCGGAAGAAGAAATCTTACAAACTTATTCACGACGTAAGTATGAATCTATACATGTATATTTTATCTTTATTTCATATCAAATTGGGTTTACATCAAGGATTGAAGTTTAATCTCGTTTTTTGGAGAAAACCCACTAGTTATGGTGGATTTTTGGGGAAATTGATTGTATTGGAAGGTTGTAATTGAGTCTAAATCACATATATTGAGTCCTTAGATGTTTGGAACATTGTAGCAATGATGAATTGAGGTTTTGAGGCTTAAAATTGGATTTGGCGAAGTTGAAGCCGTTCTTGGTCGAAAAACCACGTTCTGTAGATTTTGGAGCGGAAGGGGTCCCGATCGGTTGGGATTTCTTGGGCAACCGGTTGGGAATGGGTTGGCTGGTAGAAACCGATTGGGCAACCGGTTGGGAATGGGTTGGGTGGTAGAAACCAATTGGGCAACCGGTTGGGATATCGGTTGGGCTTGGGAAGGCTAGGGCCAACCGGTTGGGAATGGGTTGGCAACCGGTTGGGAGTGGCTTTGTCCAAATTTCTGGTTAAGTCTTTGGGTGATGGAAAATGACTAAATGAGGTCATGTAAGGATAATTCTTGGCACATTAAGGCATGTAAAGAATTGATTTGTAGTTTTCTATTTTATTTCTAACTTATACTTGCAATGTGGATTGAAAGTGTGGGTTGTTTTGACAGGGATACTCGAGGAAGGCATTGAGGCCTCCCTCAAGGGCAAGGAAAAGGTTTGAATCACGCAAGGAAAAGATTTGAACAACGGTACTGTGAGTGTATGTCTATGGTATCTTGAGAGTACTTTGCTTGATTTTCAAAGTACATGTTTACTGGTTAAATTGTTTTGGAAGCATATGTCACATGTTTTCATCTTGTATTGAGATTGAGTTGGGATGGAAATGATTACATTTCATAATGAGCATATTAGAAGTTTACTTCCTGTAGACTACATGTTAAACGTATGAGTGTATTTTACTAAGATGCATTGGGGGTAAAGCATACTATATTGTATATATATGCATCTTGGAACGAAAGTTCTTGTAGACTACACGTTGAACGTGGGAGTGAGTTTCTCCAGGTAATACACCCATTTTGGAGAGGGGATCCCCAGTTTAGTATCTTTATGATACTCTTGATGAGTGTGCTGGGTACACAAACTATCACATATAGTGATAACTATTTTAAGAAGGAAAATGAAAGATGTTTCGAAAAATGGGCTTCGGCCATATACATATGTAAATACATGGGATACATAGGGTTGGGTGCATGTGTTTAGGGGTTGGACCCTCGTTCTTGCAAAGTTACATTCTTTTATGATTTTATCTAAATTCTCTTGTAATTGTGAAATCAAAATATCATATTCACACTCTGGTTTCCTTGTGTTTTCTTGAATGCTTGGAAACTAGGTCTTGGAGCTAGCGGTCCACTATATAGCTTGGGAAGGATGACGTTAAGGCATAGCTTGAAGGTTTTGGCACTTAGCTTGCGTGCCGGGAATTTTGGATTAGAGGAATCTTATTTCTTTTATGTTGGTACTTTTGCTCCTCTCATTGGTATATGTCTTGTGGAACATTTATAGTAATTGTGGATGTAGTGGAGGGAAGACCATTGTATTGGGTTTTATGCTTACACTTGATGCTAGTTTTGTGTTTTAGATTAGCTAACTCTTGGGTTTTAAAAGTTAAGAAAATTTTTATTTCCGCATAATTTTAGTAAGTTTTGGTAAGGGATGTTACAACTTGATATCAGAGCATAGGTTTTAGGTCCGAGTTAAGGGACCATGAGATGGATAGAAACTGTACTTGTGTTATGAGACTGAGGAAACTGGTAGAAGTTAGGGTGTTTGTGTTTTGGGACTATTATGTGTGTCTTTGACACCCATGGGACTTGCCTTGAAATCCGATTGGAAGAACACCTGATCAACGTTATCTTCCAATGGGAAGTCTTGGAAAGTTAAGTGGAAAAGCATAGTACAATAAAATGCTAAGGTTAGGGTGGCTAAGTAGTGGACCATAGAATGTCAAGTCATGCATTCAGTCATTGAGGTATGTTTGACTAACACGTGAGTTTTATATCCGATGCTTGTTTCCACCGTGTTGTTTCTTGTTGTGTGATTGTCAGGAAGCAAATGAAATGCAATAATCAGACAGTTGAAAGGATTGTCCAAATAAGGGATATGTGAAATGTTAGACGAAAGTAATAACTAAAGGGATAATTGGCCGGTTGCGCATGGGATTGATGTGATTTCAGGTTGGATATGGCGTTAAATTTCTAAAAAGTCAAATTCATATGATTTTGGGCGAGTGGTAATGCCTAGTGAAGCAACAGATTGGGCAATAGATGTAGAGAGCGTTCATGATGTTTTGAAGTTAATTGATGAGCAAAAGGTGAGAGTAACATCTTATGATTGTAAAGGGTGAGGTCGTTTATTGGTGTAAAGTTATTTGATGTCAATTATCGTCACTTATATTGGGTAATACGGATCATGACTAGAAGTGAAATTTTTGGGAAAAGTTGGTTAAGGTTTGAAGTGACTATTTTCGCATAAGAGGTGATGGATTTATGCTAGAGAAAGGCATATGTAAAAAGGGGACAAAATAAGATGAGTATGGAAGTTTATGAGGAGAAACTTGTGGTTTGAGCAAAGTATGCTATATAGTTGGTGAATGCAGAAGAGATGGAGTGTTGTAAATCTAAGAATGGTGTAATGTTTGGTATGACAATTAAATTGATGTGTTTTAGGAAGCGAGATTGGAAAATTTGGGGAAATGTTGCTTGAAGGGTTAACAAGGGAATAGTGGAATTAGTGAAACTATATCGTGGTTGTTTTAAAAGAAGTTAAGTTGAATTTTGGGAGGAATTGTAAAACACTTGAGTAATAAGGACAAGGGTGTCCAGGCACATGATAAGAACAGGAAGTGAATTTGTGGATTTGAGTTGGTGACTACTGATTATTGAGTGGTATTATATTGCCTTGGAGGTAGATTAGAGAATATTTATGCTAGAGTTGTATTCTTAGAGTGGATGGTGAGATAGTTTTCCTTGTTGAATTGAAAAAAGGAGAAGTGTTAATCGTCAATTGGGTGTGAGAGATCAACTGTTTCTTAAGTCATATGTCATTAGTGGAATACTTTATTTTGGATGGAAGTGCGAGCTAAGAAGATTCAATGGTTCAAATGTTCAAGTGCAGTGAATTTTGTCACAAGGCAGCTCCATGTTCACAACAGAGTCGGATGACAACAACAATTTTCAAGAACGGTGCAAGTGGAGCAATCAAAAGTGCAACAGGTATATGTTTACTATTTTCATACGTATTTACTTGAGAAAGTATCACATTATTCATGTAAATACTATCGTGTAAATTTTAAAATTTCGGGAAAGTATGCATGTTACTCTAAATGATTTAGTAACTTTTGAGTTAACTGGCAGATAACAATATCCAAGAGTGTCAGATTTATAATCCTTATAGAAGAATAGATTTAAAATAATACATCAATAAAACAATTAATGAAGGGGTTGTGACTCTTCCCATATGTAGTCCAAACAACAAAGTAAATATGTAAATGGGTATGAACATGTTGATATGCATCTTTTTAATCTTTTGGAAGCTTCCTTAATTATTATCATCAATGCTAGGGTGGCCACTCCACTAGCACAGGGCGAAATAAACATGCCCAAGTATTCCACCACCGTAGGCAAACACAAAAAGTGCAACCGGAATACAATATTCCATCACTGTGGGCAAACACAATGTTGAGAAGCCCGTTGCCAAGCATCTACCGTCTTCCCCAAATATGTGTTGCTGGAATATAAACACCTTGTATATTTTTGTAAACAGAATTACATTATTCTATCACCGTAGGCAAACACAATAAGTGCAGCCGGAATAAAATATTCCATCACCGTGGGCAAACACAATAAGTGCAGCCAGAATATAAACATTGTTGTGAAATTTGCATGAAAATGTATGCATGCACCATGTAATCAACAATCACCATCTCTTTGAAACTAGGTATGAAGCATGTGAATATACATCAATCTACCACAGTGATTATCATAATTTATATCACATATCATCCAGCTATCATTAAATCATGTATTCGTACTATACTTGCGACAATCAACCATGTTATCACAATTTATCAACCAGGCAATTGATTAATCATTTTCTTTAACTAATGTGAAGCATATAAACATACATAAATTGAAACATCGACTATAATGTTCTAAGCAATGTGATTTTCAATTATCATGTGAGATAATTTAGATTAGGTTACACAAAGCACCAAGTTCCACGAATATCTAAGTCGTACAGCATGTATTGTCAAACAGGGGTAAGCAACCAAACAAACAACACGTAGCATGTATTATATAAATCTATAATTCTATAAAGGAGAGAAATCTACATACTCACCAGTGACTAAGCAAGCCCCTCAATAAAATCACTGAATGGCCTTCGAAGGCTCGGGTCGGTCTCTTGTTATAAAATTAAAATGATATAAGACTTTCTCCTTAATAATTAACCTTTGATAATTTATTAAAATAAATCCCACTGATTATTTAGCCTCTGCCACATCTGAAATATTTTGAAAATATATTTATCATTATTCTAAAAATGATAATTTCTCAAAAATTCCTTTTTCTCAACATTTCCAAAACCGGTAGGGAAACCGGTACAGACTACCGCCCGGCATGCCGGCCGGTTAGTACAATTTTTTCTGTTTTTGTGACAACCAATCTTACTGACCAAAATCATCAATAACCGGTATGATAACCGGTACCTAAACCGGTGTGCCGCCCGGCATGCCGTCCGACATGCCGGTTGCATATGTTTTTCGTTCTTGACAACACTAAGGTTACTTGGCAAAAATTCTTAAGGCCGGTACGCTACCGGCATGCCGCCTGGTATACCGGCCGGTATACCGGTGTGCATACCGGTCAGTGCATATTACAGCAGATCGAAAATCTGCTTAATCTAACTTGGATTTTTCTTAATCTTTTCCCTCTAATCTCGATTTTTGGGGATCCAAAACATAAAAATAAGCACACTAAGATGTATTACTAGATCACCCTCAAATCATACTTGAGATTGGGCTTCAAAAACAAAGTTTAAAGCACTCAATTTCATGATTTTACAAAAGGGGTTCTACTAATCTGTCCTTAATCGAAATTAGCATAAAAACACTAATCTGGGCTAATCTAGGCATGAAATTAAAAATCAAAATTCATAGATATTACCTTTGGGATGTTAGGAACAAGTCTTGTGAAGGACTTGTCTTCAAAATCCTTGCTCAAAGCTTTGATTCAACCAAATTTCCAAACTCTCTCTCCTTAACTCTCTCTAATGGCCTCCAAGCATTGTATATGAACCCTAATGGGAGTATAACTCCCTTTTATACTCCCTAATCTGTTTTTGAATATCAATGATTCTTTTGCCCTTAATTAGAAAGACGGTCTACCCTTATGAGCCATTCTCCTACTCATATACATATATTATAATTCAGGGTATTTTTAATTAAGTACAAAATCTCATAAATTCCTTTTTCTTTCATTAATATTTTTATCCACTTAAAAATATACTTTACTCCTCCCCTATTTTTAATAAAAATAGGTTAATTTTTATTTTTAAATTATTAAAAATAGTACGGGTATTACAACTCTCCCCCACTTAGAAAATTTCACCCTCGAAATTAGAATACGCACTTGATACGAATAAATGAGGATACTTAGTCCTCATGGCCTCTTCGCCCTCCCAAGTGGCTTCTTCCAAGCCATGGTGCCTCCATAACACTTTCACCCTCATCATCTTCTTGAAGCGCAAAACTTGCTCCTTCCTGTCGATGATCCGCACCGGTTCTTCGGGATAAGATAGGTCTTCTTGCACTTCCAACTCCGCGGTGTTCAACACATGCGAAGGATCCGCAATGTATTTCTGCAAGTTAGAGACATGAAAGACATTATGAAGTCGAGACAACTTCACTGGAAGCAGCAAACGATAAGCAGAAACACCAATCCGCTCCAAAATCTCATATGGTCCTACATATCTAGGAGCCAACTTCCCCTTGCCTTTGAACCGAACTACGCCCTTCCAAGGCGATACTCGCAGAAATAAAAGATCACCAACCTCAAACTCCAGCTCCCGGTGGCGATTGTCAGCATAGCTCTTTTGCCGACTCTGAGAAATCCACAGCCGCTCACGAATCAGTTTAACACCATCTAAAGATAGCTGAATCAACTCTGGCCCCAACAACTGTCTCTCTCCAACCTCGCTCCAACAAAGAGTTGTACGACAACGTCTCCCATATAGAACCTCATACGGTGCCATTCCAATACTGTACTGAAAGCTATTGTTGTATGCAAACTCCACTAGCGGAAGATAATCATCCCAAGCACTCTGAAAATCCAGCACACATCCCCGCAACATATCCTCCAATGTCTGAATAGTCCTCTCTGACTGACCATCGGTCTGTGGATGAAAGGCAGTACTGAACTTCAGAGAAATCCCCAAAGCAGACTGTAAGCTATGCTAGAAACGAGAAGTGAACTTCGGATCCCTGTCACTGACAATAGAAACAGGTACTCCGTGCAATCTGATAATCTCAGCAATATACAGTTTAGCATATCTATCGGTAGTATAAGTCACTCGAACTGGAAGAAAATGAGCAGACTTCGTAAGCCTATCAACCACAACCTAGATAGAATCAAAACCTCGACTGCAACTCAGTAAACCAACAACAAAATCCATAGTGACGTGCTCCCACTTCCACTCAGGTATCGGTAGATTCTGCAACAACCCTGCAGGTCGCTGGTGCTCTATCTTCACCTGCTGGCAAGTCAAGCACTTTGCCACAAACTCAGCCACATCATTCTTCATACCTCTCCACCAAAAAATTTCCCGAAGGTTACGATATAATTTGTTACCTCCCAGATGCATAGCATATGCGGAACTATGACCCTCCTCCAAGATACTGCGTCTCAACTCTGGGTCATTAGGAACACACATTCGTGTCCCGAATAAGAGCATGCCATCACTGTCAAGCCTGAAATCACCTCCCAAGCCTTCTGCCACTAACTTCCTCTTGGCTACCAAAAACTCATCCAGATCTTGCCCTGCTCGAATCTGATCTATAAAAGTAGGTCGGATAGAAAAACGAGCCAAAAGAGCATCTCCCGAATTTACCTCAAACACAGCATTCATCTTCTTCATTTCACAAAAATGCTCAATACGAGCACACCGCAAACAAGATAATCTCCTCGCCGATTTTCGGCTCAACGCATCGGCAACCACATTTGCCTTTCCTGGATGATAATGAATAGAGCAATCATAGTCTTTGATTAACTCCATCCATCGCCGCTGTCTCAAGTTGAGCTCCTTCTGAGTAAATAGATACTTCAAACTCTGGTGATCAGAAAAGATCTCACAAGTGACTCCATACAAATAATGACGTCACTGTTTCAATGCAAAAACCACTGCAGCTAGCTCAAGATCATGAACTGGATAATTCAGCTCATTGGGCTTCAACTGTCGAGAAGCGTAAGCAATCACCTTGCCCCTCTGCATCACCACACAGCCCAATCCACGCAAAGAAGCATCAGTATAAATCACCATATCATCGGTGCCATCAGGAACTGATAAAACAGGAGCAGACACTAACTTCTCCTTCAACAATCTGAAGCTCGCCTCACAATCATCTGACCAAATAAACTTCGCATTGTTGCGAATCAGCTTTGTCATTGGCAAAGCAATAGAAGAAAACCCTGGAATAAACCGACGGTAATAACTGGCTAACCCCAGAAAGCTGCGAATTTCTGTCATAGTAGTTGGTCTCTCCCAATTCACAACTGCCTCCACCTTCTTTGGATCCACACGAATCCCCTCTCTAGAAATAATATGGCCCAAGAATACAACTTCCTGAAGCCAAAACTCGTATTTGCTGAATTTTCCATATAGCTTCTTCTCTCGCAAAACCTGTAACACCAATCTCAGATGCCGCTGATGGTCTTCTTCGCTCTTAGAATATATCAGAATGTCGTCAATAAATATGACCACAAACGAATCCAAGTACGGCTGGAAAACCCTATTCATGAGATCCATGAATACCGCTGGAGCATTAGTAAGACCGAATGGCATCACTAGAAACTCGAAGTGCCCATAACGAGTTCTGAAAGCAGACTTGAGTACATCATCATCTCTGATTTTCAACTGATGATACCCAGATCTCAAATCGATCTTCGAAAAGACCGAAGCTCTTGTAACTGATCAAACAAGTCATCAATACGAGGAAGAGGATACTTGTTTCTCATAGTTACCTTATTAAGCTGCCGGTAGTCTATGCACATTCGCATAGATCCATCCTTCTTCTTCACAAATAATACAGGAGCACCCCAGGGCAAAGTACTGGATCTAATAAAACCCTTATTAAGGTATTCTTTCAGCTGAATCTTCAATTCCAGCAACTCTGCTGGTGCCATCCGATAAGGAGCTATAGAAATAGGGCTTGCTCCAGGAACAAGATCAATGGTAAACTCTATCTCCCGGTCAGGCACAATACCTGGCAGCTCATCTGGAAATACATCAGTAAACTCCCTCACCACGGGAATATCTGAAATACTAACTTCCGACTTCCGATCTTCAATAATGTAGGCTAAATAGCCTTGGCACCCTTTACTCAAAAGTGACCTAGTACGAATGCTAGAAATGATGCAAGATCTGCCCACCATTCTGTCATCCCAAAATTTTATGTTCCCCTCATCTGGAATAATAAAAACAACTTGTTTAGCCATACAATCAAACACTGCATGGTGTGCCGACAAGAAGTCCATCCCCAGAATGACATCAAAGTCTGTCATCAGCAAAGGCACTAAATCCGCCGAAAGACGTCTACCCTCAACCTCCAAAGTACAGTTAGGATAATAGATATTCACCTCAATGGTCTCCCCCATAGGCATAGATATAGCCAAAGTGTATGGTAGAACCGTTGAAGGCTTATGAAGCATACGGCTAAATGACTCCGATATAAAAGAATGAGTAGACCCAGAATCAATAAGAACTCTAGCATAGAAGCCTGATATAAGAAACGTACCTGCAACCACCTCATGTGTTGCCTCAGCCTACTGGCGGGTAATAGCAAAGACACGGCCAGGCCTCATCTAGCTACCAGCACTGGCAGCCGCTCCACCAGAAGAACCCAATGCTGCAGAAGGTGCCGACTCACGCGGCTTAGGACACTGTGGAGCCTTGTGTCCCCACTCTCCGCAGTTGAAACACTTGAATCTCCCATCACCATCTTTTGCATTCGGACACTCCCTCAGCATATGTCCAGATCCACCACACCCAAATCATCATCGGCCACCACTAGGAGTACTCCCCACAGACTGGCTCTCTTGATTCTGATTCTCATTCTTCTTTCCCCAGCTTCCCTACGACTTAGAGCCACCGTGGCTCTTCTTGAATGAGGGTTTATTCACCCCATATTTGAAGCTTCCTCCTGAACTAGAGGACTTACCCTGCCATCCTCCACCAGGATTATTTTTCTTTGAACGCTGTTCATTCAGCATCTCCACATCTCTGTCAATACGTCGGACTATATCAACAAGATCAGCATAGTCCCTCTCCTTGAAAGAGGTCAGTCTCGTAGCCATACTAGTATTCAGGCCATGCCTGAAACGCTGACATCTTTTTGCATCTGTCGGAATCAACTGCACTGCAAATCGGAATAAGGCAGCAAACTTCGCCTCATACTCAGAAACTGACATTGAACCCTGCCTGAGATAGAGAAAGGCATTCTGCTGATCCAACCTGTAAGTCGCTGGGCAGTACTGATCATTGAAGCTCTTTACAAAGAGCTCCCAAGAAACAACACGAGGGGGAACAGCAACCTCCCCAGCCACTGGCATAGTCATCTGCCTCTGAAATGCCTCCCACCAGAATAGGGCCTCGCCCTTCAAATTGAAAGTGGCCAAGTCCACCTTCTCCGCCTCAGGAACTCTCAAAGTAGAGAAAACACGCTCTACTCCATACAGCCATTTCTCTGCAACATCAGGAGCCATAGAACCATCGAACTCAGAAGTGCACAGACGGCGGAATCTGTCAAGAACGCCTGTGGCAACTGCCCCTGTCTGCTGTACAGTCTGCCACTGCATAAATGCCGCCTGATTCTCCAGAAATTGGGCCATTGCGGCCTCTACTCTCTCAGCATTAGTCATAATCGGAGGATTCACCGGTGCCTGGGGCTGATTCACCTCCCCCATAGCAGGACCGGTCGAAGCAGCATCCTCTACGTTATCCATCTTAATCCTGATTCATCAACAATATATATATAATAAGCACAACTTTCACATTATCTCATCAATCAGGCATAAACATCAAGTAAAGGATTGCATAAACAAAATCTGACACCTAAAGGTTCATTGCTATCATACACCTATACACCGTTCTAGACACAGGATTCCGGTACAATTGTGCTTTTTCAACTAACTTCCCAAGACTTCTCACTTGAAAATACGTTGATCAGGCGATTTTCAAATCAGATTTCAAGGTAGTCCACCGGGTGCCAAAGTAACACACACAATGATTTCCGGAAGAGTAAAACAAACTGACTCAACCTATCACTCACCTCAAGAGACTCAACATCCTATGTCACACTTATTCCGAGAATCTTAAAACCTAGAGCTCTGATACCAAGCTGTAACGACCCGTCCCAGATTAATAGAAAAATTATAATCCGGATACGAATCGTTACACATTAAAATACTAACAAGGGCTAATTGACCTTTATTTTCAAAACACCATAAATTTTTTTCTTTATTTTTAATAAAATTATGCAGCGGAGTGTAAGGATAATAATATATAAAAACTACAACCACAAACTGGTATCAAGTGTGACAGTCTAAAGAAAAAGAAAATGACCCAGAACAAGGTCCTCAAAGCAAAAGTCTACTGAAAGGAATACTACTAGTCTGAATATCAAAAACTCTCAGTCCTCACCCTACAATTGGTAGAGGAAAAATGCTAAGTACTGCAAGTGAAACTGGAATGTAAAGCACCTACTGGAAAGAGCCTGAAGGACTGGCAATGAACCCGCTAATCTTTTTTACCTAGATAAAATACCACAACAAAAAGCAGGCAACAATATCCAAGAGTGTCAGATTTATAATCCTTATAGAAGAAGAGATTTAAAATAATACATAAATAAAACAATTAACGAAGAGGTTGTGACTCTTCCCACATGTAGTCCAAACAACAAAGTAAATATGCAAATGGGTATGAACATGTTGATATGCATCTTTTTAATCTTTTGGAAGCTTCCTTAATTGTCATCATCAATGCTAGGGTGGCCACTCCACTAGCACATGGCGAAATAAACATATCCAAGTATTCCACCACCGTAGGCAAACACAAAAAGTGCAACTGGAATACAATATTCCATCACCGTGGGCAAACATTGAATGGCCTTCGAAGACTCGGGTCGGTCTCCTGTTATAAAATTAAAAGGATATAAGACTTTCTCCTTAATAATTAAACTTTGATAATTTATTAAAATAATTACCACTGATTATTTAGCCTCTGCCACCTCTGAAATATTTTTAAAATATATTTATCATTATTCTAAAAATGATAATTTCCCAAAAATTCCTTTTTCTCAAAATTTCCAAAACCGGTAGGGAAACCAGTACAGACCCAATATACCGCCCGGAATGCCGGCCGACATGCCGGTTAGTACAATTTTTAATTTTTATTAAACAATCAACCCTACTGTCCAATTTTGACCAAAACCGGTACGATAACCGGTACCATAACCGGTGTACCGCCCGGCATGCAGGTTATGTATATTTTTTCGTTTTGACAAACACTAAGGTTACTGGGCAAAAATCCTTAAGGCCGGTACGCTACCGGCATGCCACCCGGTATACTGGCCAGTATACCAGTGTGCATACCGGTCATTGCAGATTATAGCAGATCGAAAATCTACTTAATCCAACTTCGGTTTTTCTTAATTTTTTCTCTCTAATCTCGATTTTTGTTGATCCAAAACATAAAAATAAACATACTAAGATGTATTACTAGATCACCCTCAAATCATACTTGAGATTGGGCTTCAAAAACAAAGTTTAAAGCACCCAATTTCATGATTTTACAAAAGGGGATCTACTAATCTGTGCTTAATCGAGATTAGCAGAAAAATACTAATCTGGGCTAATTTAGACACGAAAATAAAAATCAAAATTCATAGATATTACCTTTGGGATGTTAGGAACAAGTCTTGTGAAGGACTTGTCTTTAAAATCCTTGTTCAAAGCTTTTGATTCAACCAAATCTCCAAGTTCTCTCTCCTTAACTCTCTCTAATGGCCTCCAAGCATTGTATATGAACCCTAATGGGAGTATAATTCCCTTTTATACTCTCTAATCAGTTTTTGAATATCAATGACTCTTTTGCCCTTAATTAGAAAGACTATCTACCCTTATGAGCCATTCTCCTACTCATATACATATATTATAATTAAGGGATATTTTTAATTAGGTACAAAATCTCATAAATTCTTTTTTCTTTCATTAATATTTTTATTCACTTAA
>NMUG010003476.1:0-14772 GCA_002855965.1 Monotropa hypopitys
GGGAATCACACACACACTCGCACATATTTGATAGAAATCAAGAATTTACCCACCGGCGCAATCGCCGGAGTAGTCGCCGGAAAGTCACCGGAAAATGTCGCCGCAAACTAAATCCGCCACCGCGTAGATCGTCTCATCCTCTTCAACGTTCCTCAAGACCACATCTCCATAGCTCCTCGCCGAAAAGTCGCCGGAATCCAAAATCTCGCCGGATGGATTCGCCAAGTGGGTTGCCGGATAGCCCTCGCCAAGGAGAGCAACGTTTCTTCTTGGAGAAACCCCATTGCTCGAGGTTCAAGAATGCCCAAGAATCTGAAATTTGTCGGATGGAGAAGATAATGGGCTTGCCGGAAAGCTAGGAGCAAGGGGAGCAACCTTTGTTCTTCAAGAAAGTTCATCCAAGGCTTGGAAGCGCTTGGATTTGGAGGAGGAAGAAGAATCTCCATTAATGGAGGTGAGGAGAGAGGAGAGAGGAGAGAGCTTTTAGGGTTAGAAATGAAGAAGAAGAGCGGTTGGGGCGTTTTTAGGAGTCAAACATGAGTTTGGGGCAAGATTACCAAAGTGCCCCCATTAAAAACAGCAAAAAATCGCGCATTCTCTGCGACCGTCGTCCGGACGAAGGTCATGGTCGTCCGGACGAAACTCCTAGATCGAAAATGGTTTTGAGAGTGTTTCGATCATAACTTCTTCGTCCGAATTCCGATTGAGACGATTCAAGTTGCGTTAGATTCGTAATCAAATTTTATACAACATTGGTAAAGAACATATTCGGATTTAGAAAATACCTCGGGGTCGTAATAGGCCTAGAAGGCCCTTGACACTTTGTCAGAACGACCCAATGCAATGCCAATCCACTACCGAAAACTCTATAACTACCCCGAACCATTGAATTTCATCGAGTGAGGCTCGATATCAACAATAATTACATTTAAGAAATTGTATATAATTCTAGGTCGTGACACTAGCTTTCCTCAAGTAACGCACGATCCGTCTCAAGTTACCCCCATTGTGCACAATATCGTGGATGGAGCGACCATCCCGAGAACCCCATCATAAGTCCGTTCTTGTATATCGTATCCAGAATCTCTATCGGAATAATCCTAGCCATAGCTAGTAATCAAGAATAGCATCACATGTTAGTAGCGCCATCCCGAGCCGATACTTCCCCTTTGGATACTAAGGGTTATGGTGGGGACTACTTAACATTGCTCACTTCGTTCATAATTATCGAGTGTTTACGTTACTTTCATTCACGTTCCCTAGCCAAGGCTAGTATGTTGCTTTTACTCTTTTCCTAGCCTCCGCTAGTGTGTTTTATTTTGTATGTCACCCTAACCAACGCTAGTCTTTCTTGTTCCATTTCGTTAGGTCATTTGCATTTCTCCTAGCCAACGCTAGTGTATCACATTCCCATTGTCTCATCATTAACCAAGTTACCACCGTTTCATTTGTGCGTTCATAATTTCCACTATCCACCTCTAATCCCCTAGACAATGCTAGTACTCACATGGAGGTTGTCACTCTTGCTTTAATCTTTCATTTATAGGTGATAGATTTAAGATTACAAATGAGTAGCCTTTGGTAGGCACATTCCCAATATTTGAAGTTCATTGAGTACCTTTTTCATCTCACCGAATTTCACACCGCAAACCCAACCTTGGTCATGTCAAGGGAGGCAACCCACAAGGTTGTTCCATTCGGGTGGCCATCTAGTTCGACCACTCGCTTCAAGTTCTAAGTGGGGGAGTCCATGTCTTTTACCTTGGCGATGCCAAGAGAGACTTCGCACAACCATTGGGATTACTATTTTACCCAATGCCACCCCTTGGCCTTAATTCCAGTTTCATCCCAATGTATGTATTTTACGATAATTCTATGCGTATCGCTTTGATAGAAATTTAAGTTTGTTATACGATTCTTCCAAATATTTATTCGAGATTTACTAGGGACTTTTATCGAACATGTGGCGTCTAAGGGATTAAGGGTGATCGATCAATCTCATATTTACGATTCAACATTCGTGACACCAACCCAAATTCGTATGATTTCACCGTGGGATTTCCAACCTAAACCCAAGTATTACATGATCACAATTCTAGGAGAATCTAAGTACGAATATGGGAATCACACACACGCGTGCACATATTTGATAGGAATCAAGAATCCACCTACCAGAGCAATCGCCGGAGTAGTCGCCAGAAAGCCACCGAAAAAAGTCACCGCAAACTAAATCCGCCACCGCGTAGATCGTCTCATCCTCTTCAACGTTCCTCAATACCGTATCTCCATAGCTCCTCACCGGAAAGTAGCCGGAGCTCCAAAAATCACCGGGTGAAGAAACCGTGTAGGTCACCGCGGAGCTCTCATCGAGGGGAACGACGTTCTTCCTAACCATTTATTGATCCGAGCATCTTGACGAAGCTCCTAACTTCGAACTTTGGACAGATGGAGGAGATATTTGTCTTAGTGGAGAGCCCTTGAGGAGTGGAACAATGTTTCTCCTTTGAAAATCTCCATTGGAGGCAAGGAAGGTGGAGATAGAGAGGAGAGAAGTGAGAGCCTCCATGGATGGAAGGAGAGAGAGAAGCTTTAGGGTTAGGAATGAGGGAGATGAAGTGTGCTGAATATTTTAGGGGTTAAAAATCGAGTTTGGGTGAAGTTACCAAAGTGCCCTTCATTTAAAACAGCAAAATCGCACAATTCTGCACAGCGTCGTCCGGACGAAGGTCATGGTCGTCTGGACGAAACCCCCATGGTCCGGACGAAGACCCCCATGGTCCGGATGAAGCATGCTGAACCAAAATTCCATTTTTCGGGACCCGTCGTCCGGACGAAGCAAATGGGTGGTTCGGACAAAACCACCAGATCAAAAATGGTTCCGAGAGTATTTTGGTCATAACTTCTTCGTCCGAATTCCGATTGAGACGATTCAAGTTGCGTTGGATTTCTAATGAAATTCTCTACAACATTGGTGAAGAATGGATTCACATTTAGGAAACCCTTAGAGGTCACAATGCATCAAACGATCAACAAACGACGAACGAACAAAGAACGATCAAGCTCCAATGATCCGAACAAGAATGAAATTCGCGTTGGGGAGGATCAACCTACAAAGACTCCTTCTCATGGTCCACCCAACCTTTCCAAGATCTCGAATACTCTAAGGTCCAACGAATTATATTTTATTTCATCAAAAATCGAATTTTAAAAGGAATGGAAATTCAGGTCGTTACAGTCCTTTTAAGGCCACATATGTGGGTTCAGCCTCATCAGAGAAGTGCTAAACAATGTTACCTCGGCCACTGCCCGGAGGCTGTCTCGAGGATGATGCTTCGGGCGTAGCATCTCCGGAATGCGACGACATATTCGAGCTAGCCTCGGGTGTAAGCTCTGTGGGAGTCGGCTGAAACAAAGGGTCCAGCTTAGAATGCGACGAAGCAGAAGACATGTCAATTACCTGATCCATGACGAGCGGAGGAACGCAGTTTCCAAAGGGTATGTAGCTCTCCGAAGGCTTCTTATGCACAGAACAGAGTACCAAAGGTCATACTAAATAGGCCTATTTATCGGTTCCCTCAGGTACGAAACACAATTGTAAACATTAATAATAATGCACATGTACCGAGGCGGTCAGTTTGACCCGCGAATCGGAGTGTGACACGTAGCGGCCTCTAACAGTCGTTTCTAATCAATATCCTGACACCTGTCAGGTGATGTCATAGCTAACACCGAAGAATTAACGTAGCCTGCCTCCCGAAGCATGGCGTCCGGTAAACCAATTTCAATCTTTTCCAATAATTTGGGAAAGATTGAGGGGCTATTCTGGTGACCGGACCCCCGCCCCAGGGAAAAACCTGCTATAAAAACCTATCACTAAGGCTTCGGCCACAAAGACTGTCCGGACCGGAGGGTCTATGCTCAAACCGACCGCCACTATCCGGACAACGACCCTCAGCAATTCCCTTCGTTACTCGGGACCTCCTTCCGAATGGACCGGATTATTCCAGAGGGCCACCAACCTGTCCCTATCGTGGGTATCCACTCTGACACCCCGTCCGTATAGCCTAACCTGGTCCATCAACCATCCAGGCCCACTAAAGGGCCCTCGACGTGCGGACCACTCAATATTCTTGAGCCCCAAGCCAACATTCACCTATAAATACCCCCCATGGGGTACTGTTCACGAGATCGATCAATCCAGACTTTTGATCCCCGACCGCTACAGTTCGGCCTCCTCTCGTTTGCTTTACCCTCTCCTCAAATAGTTACTAACTTAAGCAGCGGAGGCCCCGTTGGTCACAACCGACCGGCGGGCACTCACCTCTGTTTTATCAGAGCCAAACAGGGGGACCCCTTTATTTACTTGCAGGGACCACTCAAGCCGTCGGCCAGAACCGACACCTCACATCCGGAGGATTAGCGACCGAAGGAACCCATTCGGCAGAAACAGGTTACCACACAATACATTA
Organism: Monotropa hypopitys; assembly: GCA_002855965.1. Classification (NCBI taxonomy): domain Eukaryota; kingdom Viridiplantae; phylum Streptophyta; class Magnoliopsida; order Ericales; family Ericaceae; genus Monotropa; species Monotropa hypopitys. The sequence goes on from NMUG010003476.1 coordinate 4,470, forward strand.
CAATGTTTCATTATTTGTATTCACATAGTTTGCAACAAATGTCGATTCACCTTCTCCAAGGCATTCAAGGTTCATTTCATGTGTATATCAGTTACAAAACTTTTATTGTAACCTCTTGATTCTTAACTCTTTCAATTAATTGTTTTTGAAACTCCTAATATAATTTTCTAAGCATCTCATTATTACATACAGATTAATTGAACCCCTTCACCTTTTGTCTTCCTCAATCGACAATACTACAGGGAATCCATGGCAAAATTTAAATTACAATTTAACTTCCATATTTTTTTTTTCATATAAGTCCCCAAATCCAATTACTAGGTAAAATTGATTAAATAACGTGTTTAATTTTGAAAAATCTAGGAAAATACCAATACATCCGACTTAATTTTCTTAATGCGCACAAAAATTCTCGAACTTTATTTTTAATAATTATAAAAATTATTTTTATTCGGGACGGGTGTTACAACTCTCTCCTACTTAAAAAGATTTCGTCTCCGAAATCGTCGACACTCGCATATATATGCACACACATCCTCGCATTGCATATATCAAATTTCATTAGTTATTTAACAATTTTAAACACGGTATTGTAAATAATAAAATGAAATTCACTTTCGGATACCCGGGGTGTCTTCCTTCATAGGCGTTTGCTGAACCAATGTAAAGACTCTTCCAGTCCTGTTTTCATCCCTTGTCGCGGCTTTTATTGCTGCAGACATTTCTCCCTTTGGACATTGCGGATGTATGTGTCCATACTCGCCGCACCCGTAACACTTCACATTTCTTTGATCTTCCTTCAAGCAATCTTTCTCCAAATGATCCGCTGATCCACATCTATAACAACACCTGGCAGTCGATGGACTTCGGACACTTCCTTGGCTAAATCCACTTTGCTTGCTGGCAGCAACTGATTCACTCGACTTCTGACTACCCTAAGTTTTTCTAGCCTGCGATCTCACCTCCACACTTCTTGAATAATTGTTTCCTCCTTTTCCCAAAAAATTACTTCTGCTTCTTTTCACATCTTCACGGTAAACCCTCAACGCATCGATGTCCTTTTCCATTTTTCTTTCCGTCTCTACCAGATCCGCATAAGAAGTCTCCCTGTACCCAGTCAACCTAGTAGCAATGGGTGGTATCAACCCATTCTTGAAACGCCTGCACCTCTTTTCATTTGTGCTCACCAGATCGGTCGCATAACGAGACAGAAAAGCAAACCTAGCCTCATACTCGGTGATGGTCTGTCCACCCTACTTGAATGTTACAAACTCCTCCTCTCTTTCCAATTGGTAACTTTCGGGATAGTACTGTGCATGGAACTCTTGAATAAACATATCCCAGGTAATAACTCCCCTTGCCTCGAGTACTACTCCCGGAAGCGGTGCCGTCCTCAAACGGCTAAAGTTATCCCACCAAATCAAAGCTTCCCCTGCTAGACTGAAAGATGCTAGCCTCACCTTCTGCTCATCTGTCACCTCCAAAATATTGAATACCCGCTCCACTCCTTTTAGCCATGCCTCTGCCGCACTCGGATCGATAGTTCCCTCGAACTCCGTTGGATGCAATCTTTTGAACTTTTCATATAACGAAATAGGTCCTCCTAACTCTGCAGCTTGACGGTTAGCATAATTGGTCAAGGCTGCAACAAGACGATCTATGTCTCCTTCGGCTCGCTGTGCCCCAGAACCTGTGGCTAATTTACCTCCCCAGCACTGGACTGTCCCTCTGAATGATGATCCATAAGATTTTTTCATGAACTTTAATCATAGACAACTATCACAAACAAATGTTAAATAAACCGTTAGCATTATCCATGAATGCATACGACTCTCTAACATCCTATGGTCCACTACGACTCTTACAGAAATTCCTAAGAGTAAACATGCATTACCGCTGATTCGCCCAAACTTCTAACCAGAAGATACGTTAGCTAGGCGATCTTCTAATCAGACCTAAGGGTAATCATTGGTTGTACACACTTCTCTACTTTGTCCATCCATACTCTGAGAATCTATAAACCTATGCTCTGATACCAAGCTATAACGCCCCATCCCGCTAAACCAATTTAATGATCCAGCGGACCCGACAACGTTACTGAAACAGAAAAGATAGAACAGAAAATAGAATAGATAACCAGAGACAGAATAGATAATCTATATGAAAATGCATAACTGAAATAAATAATTCTACAGAAACAAACCAACATACTGACTAACAAATAATAAAACTCAGTAAAACATGCTGACCCAGTCTCAGACACAACAAAACATCTACGGTAGAACAACAGGTCTCTACTGAAAACTGAAAATGCAACCAAAAGTGAACTAAATAGTGCAACTGAAAGAATGCACAGCTCTAAAACTCCTCCAGCTAATCACCAATGTAGTGGACCAGACTCCTCTGCTAACCAGAATCTGCACTTCGACCAACGCCCATACATATACAAAGTGCAGGAGATACGTTAGCTTCTAAAAATTCTGTTTCAAATAAAAATAAACTGAAGAACAGATACAGATATTAGAAACTATAAATAAACAGAACGAATTATACTAAGCAGACAGAATAAAAAAAAAGATCTACCAACAGAAACACAACGGTGAACAACAGAAAAGTAAATCTAAATATAGAGGGTAACTTGTGAAACCTAGCGTACGTTTCTACAGATTTTTAACATATGTACATGTTCCCTTTTTTATGTTAGTACAGATTTCTCTTGCAGAACATCTAACAAGTAATGACATTATAATGTCCAGAAACATGCCTCACTTGCCATAAAGGCTAAGGGGCCATCGAAACGCCTCACTAAGGGGCCGCAGAAACGCCTCACCAAGGGGCCGCAGAAACTTACAGAACTTTGTGATTAAGTTAATCATCAGAGTGACAGATTATTATTAGAATGTCAGAACTTGGAATTTCAGATATCTAACCACATGTCTCTAAAACATACAAAAGTGTCGTGTATAATTATAGAAAGATTCTAGGTTTTTACATACAACTAAGCAGATCCACATTAACGAAAAACTAATAACAAAAATATGGAAAAATCCACAGAATTTAAAGTTGCTAATGCACTCACTGTCAGATCTTAGACCGGTTTCTTTGAATTTGACGAGGATGGATTAGGCCACCTCGAGCTCTCCCCTCAAAGCAAGGTTACGAATTAGATTTTTAAACAAATGATATAACATAATATTTCGATCTTTCACAAAATATAAACCAACTTTCAAACATATGGGATGGCTGTATTAAATTGCAGAATAACTAATTTACAGATTTACATAATCCACAATAATTATTTTCATTCTTACCATTTAATTTCTGCTGTTTTTGCACTGATCGGTATGTACCTGGTACGGGACCGGTGTACCGGCTGGCATGCCGGTTACCCAGAAATAGCACAGATTTTACAGATTTTTAACAAATTTCAAAGAATAATCCCACTAACTAAATAAGGTTTTTTTCTGAAACTTATAACATAAAATGTGTGGTAAACATCATAAACTATAACCATTATACTAATCTAGATTAAAAATACATGATTTGAGGTTGTTTTTAAGCAACCGGCATGCAGCCGATACGTAGCCGGTATACCGGTCTGTTGTCTGGGCAGAAAATGACTGAGTCTTCAATGGCAATTTTTGACGAAGGTTTTAAATCCAAATCGCCCTAATGCGTACACTGAGATAAAAACCTCCTAAAATCTCAGATAAATCACTAAAAGATCAATAACCAATGTAGAGTAAAGTTACAAAATTAGTTTTTGACTATTTACCTCGGATCGATCAGATTGAATTTTGGGTTTGACGATGTACTATTCACTTTCTTCCTCTTACATTCTTTACTGTAATTCCTTAATTCGACCACCCTTCAAGCAACAGAACACCTCACTAGGACTCTCAAATTTCGTTTATTTTGTTTTTGGTAGAATTGTGAATCGTCCATTTCATTATAAAAGCTCCAATCGATACAATTTATAAGATACATTTAAGTTACACATTAAAGGTGGGTTTGTTCTACAGATTTTGATACACGGCTGACTTCTCAATTTTCCATTCATAACGTTTTATAATCCCACAGGAGCATTCAATATATTACAATGTTTCATTATTTTTATTCACATAGTTTGCAACAAATGTCGATTCACCTACTCCAAGGCATTCTAGGTTCATTTCATGTGTATATCAGTTACAAAACTTTTGTTATAACCTCTTGATTCTTAACTCTTTCAATTAATTGTTTTTAAAACTCCTAATATAATTTTCTAAGCATCTCATTATTACATACAAATTAATTGAACCCCTTCACCTTTTGTCTTCCTCAATCGACAATACTACAGGAAATCCATGGCCACCTCCAAATTACAATTTAACTTCCATATTTGTTTTTTCATATAAGTCCCCAAATCCAATTACTAAGAAAATACCAATACGACCGACTTAATTTTCTTAATGCGCACAAAAATTCTCAAACTTTATTTTTAATAATTTAAAAAATTATTTTTATCCGGGATGAGTGTTACAGGTTAGGAGATGCTGAATCCATTGGTCCACTAGTTCATTGTTTATAATAAGCGCAAGTTATATTTGGTACATCCAACTAGTATGGGTTGCGACCCATGGTTGTGGGCAAAAGATATTCACGAATCGCGGGATAGCATAGGTGATCGCCGCCTAGCACGATCCGTCTCACTAGTACAACCCGTCACAATGGCACAACTTGTCTAATGACACGACCCGTCTTACGGTGTATCACCTATCTTATCCTACTCACGGGATCAATCAAGCAAGGTTATGCACATTCAACTATCTACCGATGGATAGTCGGAGTAGATCGAAAGATTAAGCATGATTTATTCAAAAAATAAATAAACTCAAGTGCATGAATACCAAATACAAATAAAATAGTTTAATAATGTTCTAAGGATCCGAACATCATCAACATCGTCCTAACCTAAGATTTAGCTGACCATGTTCATGGCGGCCATGAGAGAATTTGAGAAGAGAAGAAGAAAATCACCAAAAACCAGCGAAAAACCTTCTCCAATTTCTACAACAGCCTCCCCAATGTAAAAACAAGTCAAAAGTCCTTAATTCAATCCCTAAGCATTATATTTATACCCCCTAGGCTCCAAAATATCCTAACACCCTTAATGAAGCATTTTGGGTTAATAGAAGTTGGATTAAAATAATAAACCCGAATTTGGCCCAACAAAATGCGCTTAGGATTCACCACTGCGTGTTCAGGAACTGGTTGCGCGGTCAACCGCAACCGGTTGCGCAATGCCTATGAGAAACATCCAAATGGGTGGAACTGGTTTTGGCCTAGGGGTTACAGTTGCGTCTTCTGAACATCTGCTGGTGTACCGGTTGCGCGGTCAACCACAACCGGTTGCACAATTCTCTATAAGTTGGTTCTGAGAGCTCTTCTGCAGGCTTTCCTTGGCTGCATAGGGGTACCGGTTACACGGTCAGTCGCAAATGGTTGCGTGATGCCTGCACTTTTTTGCTTCTCTTTCTTTTGTTTGCTCTTTTGACATCTTTTTATTCTTTGGCCTCCTTTATTCTTCTCGACTCTTCAACCTCTTCAAAGCCTCTTATGAACTTCATTCTTTTAGCCTCAGTTACTCCTTTTCTCTCTTTGTTAGGTCATTCTTTGGTTAATCTCTTTATTTTCACAATTTTACTGCAACTAGATAAAACTTATTATATACGTGGCTTAGGACTAACAACATGCATGTTTAAGGAATATAATTAGGTACGTTACCGTACCTAACACATCCTCCAACTTACACTTTGCTAGTCACGAGCAAATAAATAAATAAAAACAGTAAACGACAATGAAGAAACAAATTAAAAGACAATGAGAATAGTTCCTTTAAACCCCTAGTTGGCCCCAGTAGGACGAGTATGGTCTCGTGAGGGTTTTTAGCAGCGTTCACCCACAAAACACATTTAACTACAAAATAAATAAACATCCATTACTTCCCAACTCCACAAATGGTCTATCAAAGATATAAGCAAGTGTTCTACCAACTTAAAGTAAGGTGTTTCAATGTTTGTCCAACCTAAACAAAAGAACTCTTCATTTTTGGTGCATTTTAGCCTTTGTTTTCCATTAAATCAAAGTTTCAAGCGGTGCTCGGTTAGAGTAAGACCACAAAACATGTGTTAAGTGTGATTCAAGGACGTCCTCTAGACTAGGATTCAATGCACACACTCAAGGCCCTACATGAGATTCATGACATCCAAATGCTCTTCCAATCCTTCCTGTCCTTATTCATTTTTTAGTAGTATCAATTTTTTTTTCAATGGTCGTGCAAGGAATTGGTCTATTAAGCTTTCTAATTGGCCCTTGTAACGACTTTTCGATCAATGATTCCCAAACCGAAAGGCTTTAGGATATTAGGTGTATAGGACACCCCTACAGACTTACTTGCTCGAGCCAAAATGACTACAAACATCCCAACCATTTTCTAAACCTTCCTATGGCCGTGTAATGTCTCGATCCCTTAAGCTTTATAGTCAACCCGTGTAGCGAGCTTTCAATTAGTGACATCCAAACCAGATGGCCTTAGATCACTAGGTGTAAAGGATACCCCTATGGATCTACTTGCTCGAGTCGGAAAGGCTACAAATTAAAACTAGCCCATGACGCTAAATCCTTCCATCATCACACTTTTTTACGCAAACTATCAGTGCTTGCTGAGGCTAGAGGCCTAGTTACTTAATGTGATTCAGGGGAACAAGCAGTTTAGACTCTCATTTATTATTTTCTAGACTGAGAATGGCTATCAAAACAAAGGACACTCGATTCCCACAAAGATAACTAAAGTGTACAAACCAAATCCCTATCTAGAATGATCTCGAATATGCATGTGCAAGATGTATGCGAAAGAACTCTATCTAAGCACCGATATTCAACTAAGATCAATGAAGTGTTCATTAGGTGCATTTTTTCATTTGTGCCTAAGTTTTCAAGTTTAACCAAGACAACAAAATCACACCCACTTTAACCCAGATGATACTCAACAACATCTATCAAGAACCAACATTCATGTCGGGTTGCAATAGAGCTAAACAACAAAAATTTTAAAATTTTTACTTGACTAAAAACACGCGGTGAAACCCTCATCCCCCAACTTAAAACGGACTATGTCCTCATTGTCCATAAAAAGAATAGAATGGACAGGCACGTAAAAAGAAAAGAAATAGAGAGATATCACCTGAGGGAGCTGTGAAAGATCGGCATAAGTGGCATCCCCCAACTTGGGCCAAATGGTCCTGCATGTTAGTACAACAAAGAATACAAAAAACAAGATATGTAATAAAAAATAAATCTAAACTAACCCACCGTTCCGTCACATGGAACATATGAGTCATACTTTTCTCCTAGCTTTATTCACTTAGCAATGGTTTAGAGAAGGAATCTCCTAGTATTCTTAGGTAGGTTGGTACACAGGAGGTTAGCTCTCTAAGGTCGTACTTTGTGACTAAACCTTGAGAGCCTCCAATCCCTTTCCCTTCCATCCGTACTTTACCGAGGTAATTCCAAATAAAACATTGCTAAGGCTAACTCCACGGGTAGCTATACTAGACCGTCAAATGTTCATTCGAGCATGGCCTACACTTAAAGTATCTCATCCTCCATGAATTCTCCTAGACTCATGAATGCTCATATTTATCTTTCCTTGTTTATTATCATAAATGGGATCCACCAATGAAATTGCTTCCACGATGGTCCCAGCTTTGATTCCCTCGTTAATTCCTTCAATATATGGTTTCAATCTTTGACCATTTTCTTTGAAAGTATTACCAATACGAGGGTCTTTAATCTCAATGGCCTCATGGAAAAAAATATGTGTTACAATGAATGAGCCATCCCACCGGGACCTCAATTTGCTCGAAAAGAGTTTAAGTCTAGAATTGAAAAGCCACACTTTCATTCCAATGGTAAAGGACTTTTTTAAGATATGTTTATCATGAAAATCTTTGGTCCTCTCCTTATAGATTTGTGCGCTCTCATATGATTTATTCCACAACTCTTCTAATTCCGAAACTTGGAGTTGTCTATTTAACCTGACAGCTTCAATATTAAAATTTAACTGCTGAATGGCCCACATACTCTATGCTCCAACTCAATGGGTAAATAGCACACCTTACCAAAAACCAACTGTTAAGGGGACATGCCAATGGATGTTTTATACGTCGTACGGTAGGCCTACAATGCATCATCAAGTCTCAAGGACCAATCTTGTCTATCGGGCCTAATCATTTTATCTAAGATTCTCTTCACTTCTCTATTGGACACCTCAACTTGGCCACTTGTTTACGGATGGTAAGGTGTTGCAACCTTGTGTGTGATAGAATACCACTTAACAAGGTCCACAAAGTACTTATTCAAAAAATGTGTCCCTTCATCACTAATAATGGCACGTTGGTAGCCAAATCGTGTGAAAATGTTAGATTACAAGAACTTGATGACCACTTTGTGGTCATTAGTCCTTGTGGCTACTGCTTCCACCCACTTCAAAACATAATCGACGGCTACTAAGATGTATTCATTCCCATGCGAGCAAGAGAATGGTCCTATGAAATTAATACCCCACACATCAAAGATCTCAACTATAAGGATTGGGGATAGAGGCATCATATTGTGCCGGGACATATTTCCAGTTTTTTGGCACTTTAGGCATGCCTTGCAAAAAGCATGGACATCCTTGAAGAGTGTCAGCCAATAAAAACCGCATTGTATTACTTTGACTACTGTTTTCTTTCCACTAAAGTGCCCCGACATTCGAGAGTATGACAAAAGTTCAAATACAATGAAACTCACTCTCGGGAATGCACCTTCTTATGATTTGATTTGAACAAAGCTTAAAAAGTTCCGGATCCTCCCAAAAGTAATACCTCACCTATGCAAAGAATCGGTCCTTATAGGCCTTGGACCATGATGATAGAAATGCACTAGTGGCAAGGTAATTGACGATGTGAGCAGACCAAGGGGAATGCACTTGGCTCACCACAAAAGTTGTTCATCAGGAAACAAATCTTTTAAGGGTAAGGTGGCACAAGTGTTTTCTACCACAATTCTTGATAGGTGGTCAGCTATAGAGTTCTCGGATCTCTTTTTATCACAAATTTCAATATAGAACTATTGTAGCAAAAGAATCCACCTTATCAACCTCAGTTTACTCTCCTTCTTCTCAAGTAGATACCACAAAGTGGCATGGTCGGTATAAAAAATGATTTTCAACCCAAGGAGATAAGATCGGAATTTGTCAAGTGAAAATACTACCGCAAGTAATTCTTTCTCGGTGGTGGTGTAGTTAAGTTGAGCTTCCGAGAGAGTTTTACTTGCATAGTAGATAGCATGTGGCAAGCAATCCACCCATTGGCCAAGGATGGCTCCAGCTATATAGTCAGAGGTGTCACACATGATATCAAAAGGAAGAGACCAATCGGGTGATTGGATAATGGGAGTTGTAGATAACATACACCAAAGGGTTTCAAATGCATGAAGACACGCGGAGTCAAATACAAAAGGTACATCCTTTGTAAGTAAATTGCATAAGGGTTTGGAAATCTTTGAGAAATCCCGGATGAACCTTCTATAAAAACCGTGTGTCTGAGGAAAGAACGGATGTGTTTAACCATAGAGGGGGAGGAAGTTTAGAAATAAGGTCTACTTTCACACGATCTACTTCAATCCCCCTCTTGGAACAACATGTCCTAACACAATCCCTTCTTAAACCATAAACTGGCTCTTCTCCCAACTTAAACTAGGTTTGTCTCCATACATCTTTTTAACACGCATTCTAAGTTTCAGAGACAACCTTAAAATGACTCTCCAAAGATGGAGAAGTCATCCATGAAGATCTCCAGAAAATTTTCCACCATATTCGAAAAAATAGCCATCATACACCACTGAAAAGTAGCAGATGCATTGCACAAGCCAAAAGGCATGCGCTGATAAGCATACGTACTGTAAGGATATGTGAAAGTGGTTTTTGTTTGGTCCATGGGATCGAAGGCCACTTGATTATACCTGGAATAACCATCTAGGAAACAATGGTAGCTTTGACCCGCCAATCTTTCCAAAATTTGGTCAATGAATGGAAGGGGGAAATGATCTTTCTTTGTCATAGAATTTAGCTTACGGTAGTCAATACACATGCGCCAACCGGTGGTTTGGAGAGTAGGCATAAGCTCCCCTTCTCATTCTCAATCACCGTGATGCTCGATTTTTATAGAATAACTTGAGTGAGACTCACCCACTCACTATCGGTGATGGGGTAGATGAT
>NMUG010003477.1:0-14773 GCA_002855965.1 Monotropa hypopitys
ATGCCGGACACCCTGCTTTGGAAGGACATCTTATCTTGGGCGAACACTTACATCTGTCATTTAGGAGGGATGTGGTAGGATACAGATACCAGTGTTTCGCCACGCATCGCATCTTGATTCTTTGATCAAACGGTACTCATCGGGACTTGTGTAAATATTAATTATTGACAGCTGTATCTCATACCTATTCTGGACCTATAAATAGGCTGATGTGGTTGATCGTTCGGAGTTCGCTCTTTGTGCTTTGACCCTCTGCAGTGCCTTCCCTCTTTCGGCCTTTATTCTCCGGTTATTATGGCTGAGATAGTTTGTCTAAGCTTTTTGGCAAGTCCAAACAGCGATTCCGACTCAACATTCAGGCTGAGCTCTAGTGACTCGTTGGTTGGGTCTTCTTCAAAGATTGCTGATTCGGCCGGCCGAGACCCATCACATGCTGATCCAGAGTCGCTCCTACCTCACAAGAGGTCCTCTACTATTCGCCATTTCTCGGACGAGGAAGGATCTTCTCATGTAGGGCTTATGAGGGATACACGCGCAAGACTCGCCCTTGGAGGACGGGCGCTCAGGGCCCAGGGCAGTCGTCCCTATCTTTATTTGGAGTATTTTTGCGGCAGGCTCACCAAAATTGATGAATTCTACTATAGGTACTAGATTCTGTCGTCTATCGCCCTTGTCGAGGTGGGGTCAGTGGTTAGTTATGTAGAGGGGCAAATAATCGTTCCTCTTATGGCAGTTGCCGAAGGAGGATTGGGTTTCCTTTAGACCGCCACCTTTGGTATTTCCTGTGCGCATTTAAGCTCACTCCCAGCCAGCTGTCGACTAATAGCTATCGGTTCATCTGCTCCGTTCAGGCACTATATGAGAGGTATAACCTGGAATTTTACATGGCGAACCTCATGGGGATGTTTTCCCTCTCTCGCAATAGGACATCCGGGAGATATTTTCTCTCTGCTCGCAAGCCCTATGAGGATGTCATCTCAAGGCTACCAGATTTCGAGAGGTGGGCGGACACCTACATCCATCTCTAAGGGGAATACAATTTTGCGCTGGAGGAACCGCGTTTGAACCAAGTTCTGACGATGTCGGGCGATCCAGGTTGGAGGCCCAATCTTTTTCTCCTTATAAATGCCTAGCAGTCCCTGCCTTATCTGAATATATTTATTCCTTGTGCAGATGTCTCCAAGATTTCGAAGGCCCTGAGAGAAGAAGCTTTGGATGAACGGATTGCCACATTGATGATTTGCGAGGGAAGGGATGCTCCCTATCTTCTAGGGTACGAGCCGACGTACCAAAGCTTCCTGGAGGACCGGAAATCCAGGGGAAAATAAAAGCAGTTGCGGTTTCGGCTCCTTATGGTCATCCCCCCCACCCCATCCACCACGGAAGAGGCATAGCCTTTATCAATATTTTGTGGGGGGGGAACCTTTGATGGTTGTGGGGGAGAGTTCCAAAAGACTTGGGAGGGATGTCCCAATTACTACTGCGACGGAGGATGCTCCTGCAAGGTTCTTGTTGGGGGAATTCTTGGGGAGTTGCTTGAGGTGGAGGAGGAGCCTCTTGAATATGAGGTGCCAGAAGCACACACATATGATGTCGTTCGGAGTGCTTCTACCCAGCCGCCCCCCCGAAACGCGTCTGAGCCCTGGGCTCCTAAGATTCCGCAATGCTCCGGGCTACCTGTTTTGAGATCAGACAGTGTGGATGCCGATTCGACAATTGCACATCCTCTCTTCCAGGCACTTCATCTGCCGGCTGATATGAGGGCCCTCCCGACTGGGATGGTAGAGATGTATGAACAGGCTAGGGTGCATCTCATAAAGGTACCAGAAACTCACTCTTTAATGAGGATTGCCTCTTGCTTACTGTTGGTGCTTCTGTCTTTCGCAGGCTTGCAGGGATACTTTAAATGTATTAGGCCACCCAGGCCTCTCTCAAGAGGTCCCTCAATTGGGAGGAATGGGCCCTCAAGGCAGATACTGACCTCAAGCCTATGAGATCCCAAAAGGATCTTCTCCTTCAGCAACTCGCAGAGGTGTCGGCGGAGTGGGACATGTTGAAAGAGAAGCTCGTGGTAGCTGAAGAAACCCTCCGGCAATCACAGGAGCGCTTCGAGGAAAAGCTTCAAAAGGCCGCCACGGATGCCTATGCCAAGGCTTATACGGAAGGGTATAACAACAATGAAGTCGATTACCGATGGCAAGTGCACGAGCTTTGCCCCGAAGCACATGAGGTCGGTTATAGGGAAGACTTTAAAGAAGCATAGAGACGGGCACATGATGCTGCGAGAGTGCCTGAGGATTCGTCCCTCCAGGCTGAGGCGTACATCCCAGAGCCTGAAATCCCTCTTTTGGTATTGCAAGATAGGGAGCCCTAGATTGACCTGCTGGGGGCTCTTTCGTCGGAGCACTTGTAGTATGACTTCCTTTGTAGATGCCAAACTTTTGGCTATATTAGTCTTGTTAATATAAAAAGTCCTATCTAGAGGGTACTGCACTGAAATGGACCCCTAGCTGATATGATAGAAATCTGGAGGGATAGAGGGTAGGTAGTCTATTCATAATGAGACGACTCTGTTAGCATCCAAGGTCTGAAGAACGTCGGACATATGATTATCCCATAATAAGGGGAAGAGGTCTGAATCGATGCTAGACATATAATAGATAGCCCTATAATGAGGGGGGAGAGGTCCGGACTGATGCTGGACATATAAGAGAGAGTCCCATAATGAGGGGGAGAGGTCCAGATTGATGCCAGACATATAACAGAGAGCCCTATAATGAGGAGGAGAGGTCCGGATTGATGCTAGATATATGAGAGATAGTTGGGGAGAGGTCCGGATTGACACCGGACATGTAACAGAGAGCCCTATAATGAGGGGAAGAGGTCCGGATTGATGCCGGACATATAAGAGATATCCTCATGATGAGGGTCAGGGGTTCGGATTGACGCCGGACATATAGGAGAGAGCCCCATAATGAGGGGGAGAGGTCCGAATTGATGTCGTACATATAAGAGACAGACCCGTGATGAGGGGCAGATGTTCGGATTGATGCTGTGTAATGGCCCTAGAATTTAAACCATTTTTTAAAAGGATACTAGAGAATTTTAAAATAAATACTTCAATACAAAATCCCATCATTACATGCATGTCAAACCACATGCGCAAACCACAAGCAAGAAGTGAATAGGTTTAAGTCTAACTATTACAGACCCGGGTACCAAATTTAATAAGAAAGTGCGGAAAGTAAATAAATGTATTACAATGACAAAGTCTTCAAAGTCTTCAAATCATAGACTTCTACCTCCAAGCTTATGCCAAGTGATCCTTCCCTAAAAATAAAGAGTTAGGCATATGCCTAGTAGAGAAAATCAAAACAAGCGATATATGCAATAAGAGTGCAGGTACGAGAAGGTGTAAAGAATGCAAGAATGCTATGCATGCAAAGAGCCTGATAGGTTTCCATTGTGAGATAGTCAAGTGTAATGGAGTTTCTGAAATAGTCATTAGATTTCCAATTGTTTGTCAATACCAATTCACCATGTCAAATTACACCTTGTCAAGACAAGGGTTTTTCAAATGATTTCCTCAATTCCTTATCAACATAAGGCAAATCATTGTAAGTGAGTTTAGACTATTAATTTCTGAGTTAGATGCTCGTCAACTATCTAACTGTATAATTCCTAGAATTACCCGACTCGACGGGAGGGTCCAGTCAAACCCCCATTGCACAATGTCGTGAATGTAAACGTTCAGGGATCAAAATCCCTAGGATCAAAATCCTATAAAATATAGTCAACTTATGGATCAAAATCCGTATTTAAATTACAATTGATCATTACTTTCCAATTCTCCAAAATTTTCCAAATTTAGGCCAATGGCCCAATTCCAACATTTTATAAAGGATCAATATACCAATGGACAATTCAAGACCTCAATTTGATATTTCCAAACTCAATTAATGATTTCCCCAAATTAGTCAAACTTGGTCAAAATTAGGGTTTTAATAAAAATTGGGTTTTTTTAATTCTATACATGAAAATATTAAATTGAAGTTCTATGGACCACATTTCCAAGTCCAATCAAAATATAGACCCACTACATATACTCTAGGAAACCCAAATTGACCCTAGACATGCATACATTCAAGATTTGCTTAAAATAGGGAGGGAGAGATAACCTAAAACATATATACAAATGGTTAGAGATACTGTACCTTATGCAAGAAAATCACTAAAAACTCTAGCAAAGAGTCCTTTAACACAAGTCACGTAAATATGCCCACCAAAACGTAGAGGGAGACGAGAGGAAGGAGGTTTGTGAAGGGTTTTCTCTCAAAATCCTTCAATCTAAGAGAGAAAATAGGAGAGAAGGTAGAGAGAGAGAAACGTGAAAGAAGGAGAGGAGGGACGAGTGGAGGCTGTTGAGAATGATGTTTAGACTAATTTTCGTTTAGGGTTGAGTAGGAAAAGACATTATATAGGTGCCCAAATCTTGTCCCAAAAATACCCTTAATGAAGGGAATATCGATAAACACTAGTTGTATATCGATATGCAACAGTCGTGCATTTGCCGAGATAATACTGCATTCCAATATACCCTACGTTGGTATATCAAAATGCCACAAGAGGAATTTTGAGCAAAATGATTTGCATATTGATATACTCCAAGGAGTATATCGAAATAATCAAAGAATAAAGTTGAACAGGAGGCTTTCCATTTCGATATACTCTTGAAGGGTATATCGAAATGCACCTGATCATATTTTGATATAAGCCCTGGGTATATCAAAATGTAACAAATGGGGAGGAAGGCAGAGGACTTCCTATTTCGATATGCCCCACATGTATATCGAAATATAACTGTTTCGAAAACCTACTACTGAGACAATACAAAGGAGTATTTCGATATGCTTATTCTGCATATCGAAATACAGATGGTCGGCCAAACTCCACAGGACACATATCGAAATAAAAATGGAAAGGGGACCTAATCATATTTCGAAATAAGGGGGAAAAGGAAGACTTAATTTCTAACATCGTGATTGACGAACACTCATACCAATAACCCGAACATCCATGAATACTTAAAATTCCCATTTCAAGTATACTCAACTCCTCATGATACCAAAACTCATCTCGGGAAGGCTCAGGAATAATTAAAAATAACTTTGGGGATTGACTTGAATGACCAATAGGAATACCATTGCAAGGAAAATGATATTGACTGGTTCCAAATGAAATTCAATGGATATTTAAATAATTAAATATTCTCAAGGATAAATTAAAAATAACGGGAAATTATATTTAAATTTCTGAACCATTACAATCCATCCTTTTTAAAGAATTTCGTCCTCGAAATTTACAAGATCGAATACATTGAAACACAATAAGATAAAAGAAGGATTTCATTAGAAGTACAACAAGATGAGTCAAGGAACTGCACTTAGGACTCAAACAATTCTAGATATTGCTCCCGAGTTTCACTTTCTCTTTCCTAAGTAGCCTCTTCGATATTATGGTTCTTCCAAAGAACTTTGACAAGAGGAATAATCATTTCCCGCAAGACTTTTTCCTTCGAATCCAAGACACGAACGGGACGTTCTTCATAAGAAACGTCGGCTTCTAAAGCAATAGATGACCAATCTAAGACGTGAGAAGAATCGGTATAGTACTTACGGAGCATAGAAACGTGAAACACATCATGAACACTTGAGATTTGATAAGGCAAAGCCAAACGATAAACCACTTCCCCTATCCGTTCAATAACGTCAAAGGGCCCAATGAAGCGAGGATCCAACTTACCCCTCTTCCCAAAATGAGTAGTTTCACGACGTGAAGATACCTTCAAGAAAACATGATCACCCAACTCAAAAGACAACGGACGATGATAGTTATCCACATAGCTCTTGTTACGACTTTGGGTGGTCAATAAATGTTGACGGATCAACTTGATTTGTTCGGTGGTTTGATCGACGGCTTTGGTACCCATTTCTACAACATCTCCAATATCATACCAACAAATGGGTGAACGACATGGTATTCCATACAATGCTTCGAAAGGCACCATTCTGATACTTGATTGGTATCTATTGTTGTATGTGAATTCAACAAGAGGTAAATGGTCACCCCAATTACCTTGATAGTCCAAAACGCACGCATGTAGCATATCCTCTAAGGTTTGGATGGTATGTTCTGACAACCCATTGGTTTTAGGATGGAAGGCCGTACTAAAATGAAGCTCGGTGCCAAAAGAGTTTTGCAAACTCTTCCAAAAACGTGAAGTGAAATGAGGATCGCGATTAGATACGATGGATAATGGTCTTCCATAAAGATGAATGATTTCACGAATACACAACCGGCTCAAAGAATCCACGGATTGAGAAACTCGAATAGGTAGAAAGTGAGCCGACTTGGTCAATCTATGGACAACCACCCAAATAGCATCCTTATCATCATGCAACCGAGGCAAACTAGAAACGAAATCCATTGTGACATGTTCCCACTTCCACTCCGGAATGGGCTACGGTTGAAGAGTACCCGGCGGACGTTGATGTTCGGTCTTGACTTGTTGGCAAACCAGGCATCGTCTCACAAAATTTGCGATATCATTCTTCGTTCCAGACCACCAAAATTGTCGCCGCAAGTTGTAGTACATCTTATTTCTTCCCGGATGGACTGCGAAAGGGGAATGGTGAAATTCATGAAGAATTTCCTGTCAGCATGGCAAAGGAACAAACAACTTGCCCTGGTGATGAATGCTCGAATCTTCAAACACAACCCAATCTCGAGGTGCCTCACCCTCAAGATATCTAGAATGCATAGTCACTGATTCTTCATCATTAACTTGTGCTTCCATAACTTTCTGAGATTGCGAACACTAAACAATCATGTTAAACAAGGTGACGCCTTCTCCAACTTCTTCAGCATGATGCACAAATTCTCTCAAATCTTCCACACACTTCCACTCACGAATGGCCAAGCTAGCCAAATGACAGGACTGTCGGCTCAATGCATCTGCAACTACGTTAGCCTTACCCGGATGATAGTGTAGCTCGAAATCATAATCCTCAAGATGTTCAATTCATCGACGCTGATACATATTTAGTTTCTTTTGCATGAATAAGTACTTGAGGCTCTTATGGTCAGAAAACACCTCAAATTTCTCGCCATAAACATAGTTCCTCCAACTTTTCAATGCAAAAATCACTACGGCAAGCTGCAAATCGTGTGTCGGATAGTTCTTATCGTGGATTTTCAATTGAAGAGATCCATAAGCTACAATTGTCCCCGCTTGCATCAATACGCAACCCAATCCGTCATGCGAAGCATCGCAATAAACAGTATATCCAATGCCTCTTTTAGGAACGATAAGGATAGCAGAAGAAGTCAATCATCTCTTTAACTCCTCAAAAGCAATTTCACAAGCATCATCTCAAACAAAACGGATGTCTTTGCATGTCAAACGAGTCATAAAAGCTGCAAGACGAGAGAAATCGAGGACAAAGTGCCGATAATAACCCGCAAGACCAATAAAACTACAAACTTCGAATACATTAGATGGTCAAGGCCAGGAAGGAATGGCCTAAATCTTGACCGGATCAACTGAAACACCATCTTGAGACACCACATGCCCCAAGAACTTCACTTCTAAAAGCCAAAACTCTCACTTACTGAGTTTGGCATAAAGCTTATTCTCGTACAAAAGGTCAAGGACAATGCGGAGATGAGCCTGATGCTCTTCCACAGAAGCTGAATAAATAAGAATATCATCCAAAAATACCCCCACAAACTAATCTAGGAAAGGTCGGAAGATATGGGTCATAAGATCCATGAAGGTAGCTGGAGCATTCGTTAGTCCAAACGGCATAACCACAAACTCAAAGTGGCCATATCGAGTACGGAATGTTGTTTTGGAAATATCCTCTTTCCGAAAATGCAACTGGTGATAACCTGACTGCAAATAGATCTTAGAAAAACAAATAGAACCTTATAGCTGGTCAAAGAGATCGTCAATCCTAGGTATGGGATAACGGTTCTTGACGATCACTCAGTTCAACTTGTAATAGTCGATGCAAAGATGAATAGACCCATCATTCTTCTTGGCAAAGAGAGCGGGTTCTCCCCACGGAGAAGAACTTGAGCAAATGAAACCCAGCTCAAATAATTCTTTAATCTGGGACTTCAATTCTCTCAACTCGGCAGGAGAAAATTGGTATGGTGGAATAGAGATAAGAGCAGATCCAGGAATAAGGTCGATAGAGAACTCCACTTTCCTTTCAGGAGGTAGACCCGGTAATTCCTCTAGAAATACATCAGGGTAGTCACACACCACGACCGACAGGTCTTGGTGCTCGGAGACATCATCATCCAAGGCCAAGTTGGCGAGCCAACAACAAATGGAACCACATTCCTTCGGATCATAAAAGGCAAACTCAATGGGATCCTGACGATCCCCAATGAAATAAAAAAAATCTCCTTCTGGCACTTAAATCAGAACACGATGACAGAAACAATCTATATTGGCATGATGGGTGGATAGACAATCCATACCCAAGATGACATCAAACCCAGATATATTCAATACTAATAGGTTAAAAAAGAAATGTCGATTGGCGATAGTCATCTCATACTGTCGATAGAAGTAGTTTAAAGGACTACGGCCTCCAACAGGCAATTCCGCCAACATAGGAGGGTCAAGGACCTCCAAACTCAGTCCCAAGGCAGATGCAAAAGACAATGCCAGAAAAGAATGTGATGCACCAAAATCGATAAGAACAGATGCCCAAGAGTTATAGATAAAAATGTTACCGTGCACCACAGATGCCTCTGGCTACTGAATAGAAGGCTGAGGAGTAACACATAGAATAGCATACACTCAGCTCTGAGTCATCTGGCCATGCCCTACACCACTGTGCTAACCTGAAGACTGTCCTGGTCCCGAATGACCCTTCCTGTCAGACCTAGAGCCCTGGCTAGAAGAAACTGGAGCTGTCTAAAACTACTATTACTGCTAGAATGGCTAAACATGTCGAGGCTGCTGGACCGACCCTGCCTCGCTGCGCCCAATACCCTTGGACTGACAAAATTTGGAGACATGACCGGGTTGGCCACACTCAAAGAAAGTAATATGTGGGCATTCAGAGCAGAGATGTCCTGGCTAATTACACATATGGAAAACTACCTGGACTCGGAAATAAACACAGGGGTTGACTAGGGTTAACTTGCTACTTCTTCCCCTTAGAAAACATGATTGCTCATGAGATCTCTTCTTTCCGAAGCCACTTGAGGAACCACTAGATCTGGAAGATTGGCCTCTAGGTTCCCAAATCTTAAGTTCTCGAGACGGTTCTTTCTTTGATTCAATGAGTCTTGCACATTCTACCATATCGGCAGAGACTCAAATACGGTGACCCATAATCAAATGTGGATAGAAGGGTGGAGACCTCGCTCGAACCGCTTACACTTCTTCTCTTCAGAACTAACCCAATCTTGAGCAAACCGAGATAATGAGTGGAATTTGATGGCATACTGAGTTACTAACATGGCTCCTTTCTCGAGCCTCTCAAACTGCTCACAGAGACCATCACGAAATGATTCAAGAAAATATTAACCTTCAAAGATGGCTTCAAAGTCAGTCCAAGTCATGGATCCAAGAGGGTCGATAATTGCCTGAGGATTTGCACCGGTAAGGACCCAAAGAGCATCCCTCCGTGCTTCCACAATCGAAGTCCACCAAGCATTTGCTTCCCCAACTAGTTGGTATGAAGCGAGTGAGAGACGAACCTTATTCTCGGTAATTTCAAGGATTTCGAAGACCTTTCGAATCTCTGTCATCTAGTGATCAGTCTCTATAGGGTCGCCTTCACCATTGAACTTAGGTGGATCCATGCGACAAAACTCATGAAGAGACTCAGATATATGGCTGGAGGCATTCTCTCTAGGCATAGCAACCCCTCGGCTAGCCTCAACCACTACTATAGCAATGTCCCGAATAAACTGACTAGCATTTGTCATCCCTCTAGAGATAACCCCTTCAGGTTGGGCAATGCCTGGAAGATCCCTAGGTAAGTCGTTGACCTCTTCACTACCCTCATCAAGAATCAAAACCCCACGACGTCCGCAACCATAACGTTTATCCATAGTTCTACAAGATAGAGAGATTGGAAATTTCAGTAAAAAGGATCTAAACGACCAAAGAAAAGTCACCCATGACAACCACTAGGCTAGATTGGAATACCGATCAAGACTCGGATAGACACCAACAACTAGGAAGTCTAGGAAGAACAACTTCACCATCTTCAATAAGGGTCAAATACCCTAGATGACCAACAATAGGAAAGGACTCTAAGAATAGGCCTTTATAAATCATTTATTTTAAAATATTTCATATCGGCTCTTATGCAATGTATGCAAACACTTAACACTCAAGCACACATGCACAATCATACAAAATGTAATACAGCAGTCATACAATGCACCCATCGAGACTAAGAGTCTCCCCAAAGTTCCTAAGTTTTCGAAACTAAAGCTCTTATACCAATTATAATGGACCTGGAATTTAAACCATTTTTAAAGGATACTAGAGTGTTGTAAAATAAATACTTCACCACAAAATCCCATCATCACATGCATGTAAAACCACATGCCCAAACCACAAGCAAGAAGTGAATAAGTTTAAGTCTAATTATTACAGACCCAGGTACCAAATTTAAAAAGAAAGTGCGGAAAGTAAATAAAATGTAT
The DNA here is from genome assembly GCA_002855965.1 of Monotropa hypopitys. Classification (NCBI taxonomy): domain Eukaryota; kingdom Viridiplantae; phylum Streptophyta; class Magnoliopsida; order Ericales; family Ericaceae; genus Monotropa; species Monotropa hypopitys. The sequence goes on from NMUG010003477.1 coordinate 10,744, forward strand.
TACAATGACAAAGTCTTCAAAGTCTTCAAATCATGGACTTCTACCTCCAAGCTTATACTAAGTGATCCTTCACTAAAAATAAAGGCTTAAGCATATGCCTAGTAGAGAAAATCTAAACAAGCGATATATGCAATAAGAGTGCAGGTGCGAGAAGGTGTAAAGAATGCAAGAATGTTATACATGCAAAGAGGCTGATAGGTTTCCATTGTGAGATAGTCAAGTGTAATGGAGTTTCCGAAATAGTCGTTAGATTTCCAATTGTTTTCCAATACCAATTTACCATGTCAAATCACACCTTGTCAAGACAATGGTTTTTCAAATTATTTCATCAATTCCTTATCATCATAAGGAAAATCATTATAAGTGAGTTTAGTCTATTAATTTCCGAGTTAGATGCTCGTCAACTATCTAACCGTATAATTCTTAGAATTACCCGACTTGATGGAAGGGTCCAGTCAAACTCCCATTGTGCAATGTCGTGAACGTAAACGTTCAGGGATCAAAATCCCGAAGATCAAAATCCCATAAAATATAACCAACTTATGGATCAAAATCCTTATTTAAATTACAATTGATCATTACTTTCCAATTCTCCAAAATTTCCCAAATTTAGGCCAATGGCCCAATTCCAACATTTTATAAAGGATCAATATACCAATGGACAATTCAAGACCTCAATTTGATATTTCCAAGCTCAATTGATGATTTCCCCAAATTAGTCAAACTTGGTCAAAATTAGGGTTTTAATAAAAATTGATTTTTTTAATTCTATGCATGAAAATATTAAATTGAAGTTCTATGGACCACATTTCCAAGTCCAATCAAAATATAGACCCACTACATATACTCTAGGAAACCCAAATTGACCGTAGACATGCATACATTCAAGATTTGCTTAAAATAGGGAAAGAGAGATAACCTAAAACATATATACAAATGGTTAGAGATACTGTACCTTATGCAAGAAAATCACCAAAAACTCTAGGAGAGAGTCCTTAAACACAAGTCATGTAAATATGCCCACCAAAACGTAGAGGGAGACGAGAGGAAGGAGGTTTGTGAAAGGTTTTCTCTTAAAATCCTTCAATCTAAGAAAGAATATGGGAGAGAAGGTAGAGATATAGAGAGAAACATGAGGGAAGGAGAGGGGGATGAGTGGAGGCTATTGGGAATGATGTTTAGACTGATTTTTGTTTAGGGTTGAGTAGGAAAAGACCTTATATAGGTGCCCAAATCTTGTCCCAACAATACCATTAATGAAGGGCATATTAATATACACTAGTTGTATATCGATATGCAACAGTCGTGCATTTGCCCAGACAACACTGCATTCTGATATACCCTACATTGGTATATCGAAATACCACAAGAGTAATTTCGAGCAGAAATATTTGCATATCGATATACTCCAAGAAGTATATTGAAATAAGAAAAGAATAAAGTTGAGCAGGAGGCTTTCCATTTCGATATACTCTTGAAGGGTACATCGAAATACACCTGATCGCATTTCGATATAAGCACTGGGTATATCAAAATGTAACAAATGGGGAGGAAGGCAGAGGACTTCCTATTTTAATATGCCTTACACGCATATCGAAATACAATTGTTTCGAAAACCTACTACTAAGACAATACAAAGGAGTATTTGGATATGCTTATTCTGCATATCGAAATACAAATGGTCGTCCAAACTCCACAAGACACATATTGAAATAAAAAGGAAAAGGGGACCCAATCATATTTCAAAATTAGGGGAAAAGGAAGACATAATTTCTAACATCGTGATTTCTGAACACTCGTGGCAATTACCCGAACATCCACGAATACTTCACTTTCCCATTTCAAGTATACTCAACTCCTCATGATACCAAAACTCATCTCGAGAAGGCTGGGGAATAATTAAAAATAACTTTGGGGATTGACTTGAATGACCAATAGGAATACCATTTCAAGGAAACTGATATTGACTGGTTCCAAATGAAATTCAATGGATATTTAAATAATTAAATATTCTCAAGGATAAATTAAAAATAATGGGAAATTATATTTAAATTTCTAAACTGTTACATGCCGGACATATAAGAGAGAGTCCCATAATGAGGGGGAGAGGTCCGCATTAATGTCGAACATATAACAGAGAGCCCCATAATGAGGGGGAGAGGTTCGGATTGATACTAGACATATAAGACATAGCCCCGTGATAAGGGACAGAGGTCTGGATTGACATCGGGCATATAAGAGAGAGCTCTATTATGAGGGAGAGAGGTCCGGATTGATATCGGATATATAACAGAGAGCCCCATAATGAGGGGGAGAGGTCCAGATTAATGCCGTGGTGGACGGTGGGTTATAATCAGGCCTGAAGTTGCACCTTTCGGAGCCACGATCTCTATTGTAGCGACCCAGACAACACAATCCAGATGGTTAGTCTTGAGAGATGGATGGACATCATAATCCAAAGTCATAGGGTGGACAATAGGTTATAACCAAGCCCGAAGTTATGCCTGCCGGAGCCACGGTGTTCATTGCAGTGACCTGGACATCATAATCCACATGCTCGTTCTTGAGAGATGAATGGACATCATAATCCAGATCCATAAGGTGGACGGTAGATTATAACCAAGCCCGAAGCTGCGCCTGCTGGAGCTACGGTTTTCATTGCAGCAACCTGGACATCATAATCTAGACGATTGGTCTTGAGAGATGGATGGACATCATAATCCAGAGCCATAGGGTGGACGACAGGTTATAACCAATCCCGAAGGTGTGCCTGCCGGAGCCATGGGATGGATAGACATCATAATCCAGAGCCATAATCTTCGTTGCAGCGACTCGGCAAAGCCAGATGGTCGGTCTTCAATGCAGCGACTCGGCCAAGCCAAACGGTCGATCTTCAATGCAGCGACGAGGCCAAGTCAGATGGTCGGTCTTCAATACAGCGACCCCGCCAAGCTAGACGTTCGGTCTTGAACAATGGATGGACATCATAATCTAGAGCCATGGTGTCACGCCCCGAATTTTCAAACCTTTTTTTTTAAAAAACAATTTAAATAAGGCAGGGAGATCCACACTTGTAGTATCTATGCACTTCATTCAATTTCTCATTACATTCTTTACACAATAGGAATAGAAAAGCAGAAGCTAGAACAAATGCCAAACGGCTAAAACAAAAGTGCTAAACAAAAAAGAACAGTGAGGGTACATCCCACCCTCGGGAGTCAACAAAAGTACCAAGTGAAACCTGTTGCAAAAATCTATGAAAACCCGGAAGATGACGAAGCTCCAAGCTCAACGATATCCACAAGTCCCTGCAACTACCTGTAGCGGGGACGACAAAGGTCTGAGCATACCACGGCTCAGTAGATAAACTCCTGACCACTACCAAACATGCACGGGTGGTGCATGCCTAGGAAGGGCCAGTACAAGTAGAAACTGTAAAGAACTACAACAACAATAGAAGCAACAACAGTAGTACAGTAGAGAGAGAAACACGAGCGGCAAGGCAGTAAGGTGAGTACGTACTGAACTGTAAAGGTGACCTGGCTCCGAGTACACCCACTAATCTCCTCAAAGATAAGGGAGGCAGAAGTGTCAAGCCCAAAGTATTCATAATCAAAGGGACAACTAACCAAGATTCCTCTAATTGTTTACCCAAGTATACTTTGATCGGATTCAACCCTTAACTAATCTTACTTGCACTATTGAGGTATTCATTTCCTTCCTTTTCATCTCTCCGTTAGTTAGTACAAGAGACCACATGCCAAGAGTCCACATCTAAGTGAGTTCTCGTTTTCTTTCCACTTCATGATATTGTTCCAAGGGACTACTAGGCAAGAGTCCACACATACGTACATAATTTGTTCATTTGATGTTGTTGAACTATGAAGTACATTCATGTTTTCTTCCTTTTCCATATAAGATATCGTGCCGGAATCCTAGCCAAGGTATTCCATTTTATAGAGTATCACCGGAATCCTAACCAAGGTATTCCACTTGTATTTTTATTATGTCATAAATCTTTGGACAAAGC